>JABXWE010007629.1:0-17496 GCA_014611495.1 Limonius californicus
TTAGAATATAAGGTTGCATTTAAAATAAAGTGCCGCTAAACAAATAATTAAACCTTATTAATAAATTAGCATTAGCCTCAATTGACCTAAACTATTATCAAACTACAAACAGCCGGAGTACGCAATGGCAGTTTAGAGTGGTAATAGCTTTTACAACAATTCTAAAGGAACCCTTAAACGCAAGTAAAACACCCAGACCCATAATTAAACGAATTTAAACAAACAAATACATAAAAATTCCATCGTGGACGACCTACATCGCCTTCTACGAGAATTAACAATTAACGAGAACGATATGGCTCAAACATTCCATTTAGAGTATCTCAACACAATCCCAGAATTCGATGGGACACCACATTTACTAACAGAATTTGTGCGAGCTGTAGAAATAATAACTACGCAATTTCTAGTCGCAGGACAAGATCCATTTTTACGATCAATAATTTTATCCGGTATTCGAACCAAATTAAAGGACAAAGCACTTTTAATTACCAGTGGACGTGACAAAACCACATGGGCAGACTTAAAAGATATCTTACAAAAATCATTCGCCGATCAGAGATCAGAAGATTCATTACTACGAGATTTAATGCTACTCAAACAACGTAACGAAACAGCACAGGAGTACTATGAAAAATGCATCGGAATACGCAGTCTTTTGTACTCAAATGTACAATTAATTGAAGAGAACGCAGCGACAAGAAAAGTCAAGAAAGACTTGTATGACAGCCTCACCCTCAAAGCCTACCTCTCCGGATTAAAGAAACCCTTAGGAAGTTTCTTGAGAGCTAAAGGGCCAAAAACAATGGAAGATGCGATGACATACGTGATAGAAGAAGAAAATGTTTACTATAACCGAGCAAGAGAAGCCACAGAACTTCAAAGAAAAAATCCAGCATTGCAATCGCAGCAAAGAAAAACCGCACCACCTATTGGTTTAAGAATGACCAACGCAACCAATATGCCTAAATTTACAACCATTCCAAAATTTTATACCACCTTTTACAGTCGCAAATAATCCAAGACCAATAAACTTCCCAAACGACAATCGATCAGGAAATTTCCCAAATCGAAATCAATTTCAACAACGTGATAGAATGAATACGAATACAAGAAATGTTTTCGCACCCCGAAATCAAGTCCAACCCCGACCAACACCGATGGACACATCATCAGCAAATACACGAAAAACAATAAGACCTCAACAAAGCCGACCCCAAAATTCAACAATCAGCTATATCAGACCCGGAAACCCGCAACATAGAAACTTCATATCCGAAGAGCTATTTTACCAAAATTACCCAGACGAAGAAACCAATGAAAGTTACTACAACGAAGAAGTCAATAATCAAAATAGCAATTATCCTGAAACTGAAGATTGCTCTGAAAATAATGACGTACAAGAGGATTACGAAGAACAAAATTTTATGACAACAGCCTCAATCGACAATCTAACGTAACCGAATATGTTCCATCCCGAATTGACTACAATGCACCCTCGCTCATAAAAATCAATAATCAAAATTCTACATCATTACCTTGTATCTATATTCCACAATTAAAAGGTACATTTTTAATCGACACTGGAGCTTCAAGAACATTGATTAAACCCGAAAAGGCCTATGAATATTTTCCAGAATTGATTATAAACGAATTTTTCCAAATTCAAACAGCACACCAAATTTCTACTCACACAGAAGTTGCTACAATTCAATTACCAGCGGTGTTTAAAACAAATAAAATACATAAAGTCCATTTATTCCATTTCGACCTCAAATATGACGGATTAATAGGTTTCGACCTACTACAAAAATTGAAAGCCAATATAAACATCGATAAGAAAATTTTAGAAACCGAAGATACACGTATACCATTGATAACCAATAATGAAATTAAATATCGATTATCTGTAGAACCAAGAACTGAAAAAGTAATTAAAATTCCAGTAAGAGGATCTCATAAAGAAGGAATCCTAGAGTACACAAAAATTAATCCGGATGTTGAAATACCCGCATCCTAGGTAACAATTAAAAATAATTATGCTATTACTACAATAATCAATAAAGGTGAAAAACAACAGGAAATAACATTAGAACAACCAATATCAGTAGAACCTGTAGAAACGCTAGAAGTGCACCATCAAGAATTACACTACCAAGAACCACCACCAGAAACTGACCAAAAACAAGTTAAAAAACTTCTAAGAAATAATTTAAATCGTCTCAGATTGGATCATCTTAATGCTGAAGAAGCCACTGTAATAAAAAATTTATGTGAAGATTATAAAGATATATTTTTTTGTGAAGGTATACCCCTAACTTTCACCAACGAGATTAAACATGAAATTAAAACTACAGATGAAAATCCGATTTATACCAAAACATACAGATACCCCGAAGTACATAGAGCAGAAGTGAAACGACAAGTAAACAAATTCTAGAAGATAAAATAATTAGACCATCAACTTCACCCTGGAGTTCACCAATTTGGATAGTTCAGAAAAAACCTGACGCATCGGGAGAACGAAAATGGAGGATAGTTATTGATTATCGAAAACTGAATGAAAAGACTGTGGACGATAAATACCCACTCCCTAACATCACCGACATTCTAGATAAATTGGGAAAAAGTCAATATTTCACAACACTAGATTTGGCATCTGGCTATCATCATCATCATCTGGCTTTACAATTGTTGTAAAAGTACAAGTAGAAGAGAAGGACATCCCAAAAACTGCCTTTAACACTGAAAACGGACACTACGAATTTGAAAGAATGGCATTCGGTCTTAAAAATGCCCCCTCTACGTTTCAGAGAGTAATGGACAACGTTTGACGAGGAATTCAAAACGAAATTTGCTTAGTTTACCTCGACGATATAATTATATTCTCGACCTCACTTCAAGAACATATTGAACGACTAAAAACATTATTTGAACGTCTACGAAAAGCTAACCTTAAAATCCAATTAGACAAGAGCGAATTTTTGAAGAAGGAAGTTCAATATTTAGGTCATGTGATTACCTCAAAAGGAGTTGAACCAAACCCAGATAAAATTCGAGCAATAAAAGATTATCCGATTCCCAAGACCCAAAAAGAACTTAAAGGATTTTTAGGATTGCTAGGCTACTACAGAAGATTTATAAAAGATTTCGCAAAATTGACAAAACCATTAACAAAATGCCTGAAGAAAGGAGCCCAAATAATTCATTCCGACGAATTTAGAACCACATTTGAAAGATGCAAAAATATTTTAATAAACAAACCAATATTACAATATCCGGACTTTACGAAAGAATTTAATTTAACTACAGACGCCTTTAATGTTGCGATAGGCGCAGTGTTATCCCAAGGACCTATTGGTAAAGATCTACCTGTATCGTACGCATCTAGAACCCTCAATGATTCGGAACAAAAATATTCTACTATAGAAAAAGAACTATTGGCAATTGTATGGGCCACTACAACAATTACTTCAGGAATATGAAAATGTGCGTGAGAATATAGAAAATGTGCAAAAATCTTCAACGCCTACGAAAATGGACCTAAATACAGTAAGGAATTCAATAACTATTTCAATTTACTGAACACAACACTTCAAGAAGCCTCAAGAAAAATTAATCAATTGTTCCCAACAAGACCGAAGAGATCAATAATTGACGGATTGGGATCCATAATTAAATTTATCAGTGGAAATCTGGACGCCCAAGATGGCAAACGATTCGAAGAAGCAATTCGTGAATTACAAAATACCCAAGAAAATCAAAAGGAGGTTATTGTAAAGCAAATTACATTGACCGATCAAATAATCACAGTGTAAATGAAACTATGAATAAAATAGCAAACAATCAACTAGTTCTACAATCCCGGATTCTACAAGTAGAAGCAACCATCAAAAGGATGTCAATGAATCAAAACGAAATGTTTCCACTACTCGATATTCATACTGTATTTTTACAATTGATCTCTTTATTAAACTTAATAATGCACATAACGAACAACTTAGAGGAAGCAGTCACGTTTGCCAAATTAACAAAATTTCACCCTTCAATAATGGACCCGGAAGATTTGGAAAAACACTTAAAATTTATTAATACAAAAGTGAATAGTGAACAACTCCCCTTTGAGCCCACAAAAGACAACATTCTTCTTTACGAAGAAATAGTGATAGTGAAAGCTTATCAAATTAGTAGTAGAATAGTGTTCATCATAGAAGTGCCCCTATGTAGTCCCGAAATTTATGATTATTATCATTTGTATTCATTACCTGTAAAGAACGATAATAAGTTTCACCAAATTATAATACCGCAAAATAAATACTTATTATATTCAGAACAAAATTACATTTCAACTAATGAAAAATGTAAACCACTAAGAAATAACTATTTCATGTATAATATTGCAGAACAAATGAATTTTGAAAACTCACTTTGTAAAAAATATAACTTGCCGAATAAAACATTTTAAATTGGAAAACTACAAAATTCAAAAGATAAATGTAGATTTATGGCTATTTGTTACAGCTAATGAAATAATTGGCAAAAGTAAATGTAATAATGAAAATAGGAAGTTTCCCCTTCAAGCAACTTTTGTGATTCTATTACCAATTAATTGTGAAATACAAATTGGAAATACAATTTTACGAACCAATGGATATTCCCTAGAAAATTTTAAAAATCTTGAGCTACCATTGGTTATTGCAGATATTCCAGAACATAAACAAGAATTTATGCAAAATTCTCCTATTCATTTAGAAAATGTTGAATTGGACGATAGCCTGCATTTACGAGAAAATTTGCCAAATTCATTGGAACCAAATAATTTGCACAAGTACACGTATCCAGTTAATTTTACACTTATTATCCTTCTAATAATTGCATTAAGTATTGTATTTGTATTATATAAGTTTAACCTAATTCCAAACATTTGCAAGAAAATTAAAAAGCCAGAAAAACCTGTTGAAATAGAGATTAAACCTTAGAAAATCGTAAAAGGTTATTTCCCGATTTTCTATCTTGCCAATGGAGGAGTTATGTTAATGAACTTGCTGACTAGATACAGATTTCGTAGAATTTGCATCATGCGCTTGTTAGATAAGCAAAGGTTATATATGCGAGTAACACGTTTTTATATGTTAGATATTAAATTGCAAGCTTGTAGACAACTTTAATTCTCCGCCTATTAAATAAACGTTTTTTTAAAAATCTATTTTTTGGGCGTAAAATATATTTAGCTTTTTTTTTTTTACACATTCATACTACCGTCCCCCCCGGAACCGCTTTCGCATTACTTCAGGGGGGTGCGGGCGTCCCTTACATACTAAACATTCATGCAACATGCACCCTAAACTTAACTAACCAAATGCGGTTGCCCCAGTCGGGATTCGATCGCCCCAACGGAACAACAGCATTTAGTGTGACCTCGAGTGGCCAATGCGTTCTCGCACTCGACCACCGCGGTCCCCAAAATATATTTAGCTGGAGCAAAAGTCAAAGCATATAAATACGACAAAATAAATTAGTAACAGAGAGAGTCTTGGCATTGATTGTGAGAAAATCAGATTAGCATAGAATTACATAACATGACATTGTGGTTGTGTACATTATATTCTGAAAGAATTGTAATTTGTAATATCTTTAAAACATTTCACTAATTAAAGTTCACATACAGGGTGATTCTGTATATTTGCGAAAAAGTTTGCTCATATATAGCTCAGGTTATTTAGCCCCTAAATCAACTAGTAAATGTTTATAATAATATAAATGAAACATTCGCACCGTTACGGGTATATGGGTTTCAAAATTTTTACATCATTTGTAATCCATTTTTCACGCACATCTGTACATTTTGCTTTACTAGCAATCACGCTTGGATGGTTGCCTTTCCATAACAATCAAGTTTATCAAAATTGGATAAGAAACAAAAAAGTTATTACCATTTTAGAAAATTGAAGTAAAAAAATTGAAGCGCCGCACCACCGTAACGGTGCCGAATTTCAAAACAATTTACTACGTGAATTGGGGACTAAATAACCTCAGCTATATGTTGTTAAAGTTTTTTCGCACATAATTAGAATCACCCTGTATATCATAAAGGTAGGTTCGTTTTACAGTATTTTTGTATTATTTTTAGCAATCGCAAAAATCGCATGTTGAACGGCCGCCTATTAACGTAGCGACGCTGAAAATATAAAACTATTTTTCACTTATTTTGTCACTTTAGTATCCTCTTAAAAGAAACATACAAAACAAATTTGTATTACTCTCTCATGCCGCGTGTGTACGTGTATGCATATTGTCGTATCAATCCCTGCAACGGCCATTTAGAGTTTTACGAAACTTTCATTGATGCAATCGCTTTGATAGAATCCGAAACATGAACCAGAAGTAAGATCTTTGTTTTTTTTTCAGAAAACTGATCTACGTATTTATACTCTATCACGCTAATGCCCTTGTGGTTGATGCGTGTTAAAATATATATAAATGTTTGAATCAGAGCATTTTTAAGGGATTTTAACGAATATTGTGTATTTTCCGAACTTTCTACCTTATGAACGAAAGTTCCTATGATTTTTTTTTAATTCTTTACTTTATAGTCCGTTTACTAAAAAAACTATTGCTTTAACTCAGCCCCACATGCGAAGGGGAGAGTACAATTAGTGTCCACACCCCCACGTAAAAGTCAGTCGATATCATCCTGGCATTGATGTTGCATTCATAATAACAATAATTCAACGTAGTTGCATTTTCAATGCAACCTCTGCCGACTGACTACTTCCCGAATGATTGCTAGGTAAATAAAGATTTATCATCCCACACATTATCTACTCATATAGCTTGTAACGAATTCCGCGCCTGGTTGAAGGAAACCCATTCTACATATTTAGTGGCGAATTAATTTTAGGAATGTTTGCATTTCGAAGTTGACACTATCGGCGGAAACACAGGGTATTAGATTTCGGAGGTCACTTAAATATCAACGTTCTGATAGGCAGTAATTGTGTACAGTGAGTGAAGTTTATTTAAATCGCTTTCGATTTGGAAATCATTTTTCCGATTTGGAACTCACTATACAGGGGTTGTTGCTTATGGTTGAGGAAGTATTGATAACCCAGGAATTTAATTGTCCAAGATAGAATTATTCCGGTCAAGGCGATATTTTTTTTGTATGCAAGTCCCATCTACTGGTGAGTTAAATATTTATAGAAATTTGTTCAGTCTTAAATCTTTTCTGAACTGTAATTCTAATATCCTACGAATTAATTTAGGCAAAATACGTCGCACGGGTGGAAAACCATAATTAAAATCCAAAAGATTCTGCATTCTACCATTTGGCCCAAAGTGATAAGCAGTCTTCGCCGAGTTATCTTGGGGCAGTTGATTGTCACAGACAGAACAGGCACGCCTGAAGCCGGTGATAAAAGATCTGGAGTGCAGTCGTAATGATAGCGGTGTCAAATTGAAAGGGAAATGAAATAAAAATTGTTTATGTTTTAAATTTTATAACCTGGTTAGTAATTAATTCATTCTTTGATTTGGGTCACTGTATTGTACTATTTGGGGTTTAGTGAGAATATGAATAGATAATAAGAACAACTTGTATTAATTCCTTTACTGGGGGAACCAATTTTACGTAAACCATATATATAGGGTACTCCAAGAGTGGGGCGCTATTGCGTTTTAATGTGTTCTCAGTTTGAACATTGCTATTCATAGGTGTTTATGATCATCGAATGATATCGTTCTTCGGAGGCCTCCTAATGAGGTATTTGCGTAAGAATTTAACATTATTTAGTACTGGTAAGCGCAATTATAGTCCTTAGTTGTTTGAGTCTTGCCCAAGTAAGTTATTAATTTTTATTTCGAGAACGCAAAATTGGGACTGCTATTTTCAATTGTTGTTTAGAACGATTATAACTGTGGGGGTTGTGATATATATTCATTAAATGAGGTTTGGTTGCAACTTCTCTTTCCTTTTATTGCAAACGATCTGTAAATAAGCTACATAAGGGAGATACGAGATAGAAAAGGTAGGTGATTAACAATCTTGGGGTCCGACTTCCCATTTACCACCTCGGACGATGCTAGAAAATTATAAGTCGGTGGCGCCTATTAATTAATTAATTGTTTTGAACCTACTCCTTTTTCGATTGGGTTTCCGGGATACTAGCATCTGTCAACTTGTTAATTTTCTACCTAAGCAGTGGCGGAGTTATGAGGTTGTTTTTCTAATTCAACCTGTATGTAGTAAAGATTAAAGGCGTGACAAGCTATGTATATTCACTACACTACTGTTTTCAACAACTACTTATATAGATACACCAATCTTGTATATCGACAATAATAGGACCCAATGCTTTTAAACCGCTTTTAATAACAAGTAGATAACACGCAACCATTCGGGTAATAGTATATTATACATTAAGGGAGAGAAATGTATGATTTTTGCTGAGGTGTAATTTGTAGCCAGAGGAAGGAAAAATAGCATTTCTCTCCTAATGTGTATATACTATTTTTCCGACGGCCGAAGTAAGATTAAAATCGAAAAACGTTGTTTTTAAATCCTAATTTATTGACATTTTAATTAAAATTTTCTAATATTAAAACTCTTAGCAGTCTTTAATAAATTTACATTTAAAAACTCAATGTCATGACAACTGTGAAATATTATCTATACAAGTTTTTATTTAAGTTAAACTGCAACTGCTTGAAATGTGCGTTTCGAGATGGGAGTAATTGCAAGAAATTGTTGAAGCCGCTGCTGCTGTATTTGAAAATTTGTTGCCTGCAGAATCAAAGAAATTGTATAACATGACCTACAAAAATCTCATAATATGGTGCAGGGAGAAGAATGTAGAAACCATTACCGAGTACGTTTTCTGGTATTCTTCGGTGAAAAGGCCAAAACGTTTAAATCTTCATCGTCGACAATGTGGACATAAGCAGATTTCCAAACTTAATCCCTTTTTTTTAATTCAGAAGGCTATTTGCAAAAAAATCAAAAGTCTTAACAATGGAAAATGTGGTGACTTATTTAATGGGAGCCGATAATGAGCATTTGGTAATAAAGGTAGAAACATACATAAATAGTAAAATAATACCTAGTATTAAATTTTTTTTATTTTCGGAATTGCTGGAGCGTGCCGTACAGAAGAATTAACCAATTTATCCGTAACAAACACTCAAGACGTAGGCTCTTGATAATCAGTATCCCTAACACAAAGAACAAGCTACAAACAAAGTTTGTGGTTACAGAAAAACAAGACAGTGTGAATTGTCTTAACTTGTATCGTTAATATGCACAACTACGTCCTCATACTAATCATCGTCGTTTTTTTGTATTATAAATCTGGGAAATATACACTATAGGTAGTTGGAAAAAATAAGCTTGCAAACATACCAAGCAAGGTTCATTCATTCATACTACCGTTCCCCTCCCCCGGAATCGCTTTTCGCATTACTTCAGGGCGGTCCGGCTTTCCTTGCATACTATCCATTCATGCAACATGCACCCTAAACTTAACTAAGTGAAATACGGTCGCCTCAGCTGAGGTTCGAACGCCCAGCCAATCAGACCATATTTTACTGTGACCTCGAATAACAGCGCGTATCCGCACTGCTCCACCGAGGCCCCAACAAGCAAGGTTGCTACTTTTCTAAATTTACCAGATGCAGCCTTGTATACTAGCCATTGTCTGCAAAGATCATTGGCTACTTTGTTAGCCGACGCAGGAGCAGATATAACTACCATAAAGCGTCATGGGGGATGGCGTTTTACAGCCGTCGCAGAAGGTTATATTGAAGATTCCATTGCGAACAAAGTGTTGCAGGGTACAAATTATGGGAAGAATGTTCTGAAGAACACCGTAAATCTAAATTCAAATGTAAATTAAACTTATAATTTCGATGTTGTACCACATTCCATTAATTTAACTTTTTGTCAAAATGTAACATTTAATTTTACTGTTAATAAATGAATTATTTACCTAAAATGTTGGTTCATAATAAAAACTCCCTATGGAGAATTTTGGAAGATTATGTATCTAGGGAATTATTCATCATTTCCGTCAAGATTTTGATGTCATAGAAATCAACAAATTCTCCCGGTTGCGGAAAAACACATATAACACTTCATGGGATATAATCCATAACCTTGCCAAGGACGCCACTGCTTATATTAACTGATACTTCCATTGCAGCCCATCTTTATATATGAACACAGATGTAGTATTATAACGCCTCTTGTAGACTGCCGTTGCAGACCCTTCTTAAGACTCTGTCACCCCTTGTTTTTCCCACACATTCCAAGAAACACTTGCTTGCATGGCCTTTCCCTCATACCTTTATAATTCTTCCCAGCTGCTACAAAGCCGATAGAAGTACGTATATTTTGGTAAATATTTATTTGTTGAGCGTACATTTAAGAAATATTTACAGTAGGCAAAAACCGCCGCCTAACATTATCGTTTTTCGTTTTTCTATTTTTTACGAACATAATGAAATTTGACAACTAGTTGCATACCCTACAAAGTTTGCGTCTTTGTAGGTACAGCTGTGCAAGAAGTTCTTTTTCCATGACATACATGTAAGCTACTTCGTTGAGACTGTTTAGAAAAAAATAAGTTTTAATCTAAGAAGAAAAAGAAATTTTTTCGTGAAATTACTTTTAAGATGACACTAGAAAATACCGCGAATATACTCTCGTCTAACACATTCCAACAAGCGTTGAAAAACTGGGTGCGTTACATTTATTTTAAGACGAGCTGACAAATGGGATATCCGCATTCTCCAGTGCCTCAATATTGAACAACCGCGTTTCGACGTCCAAGAGCACAGTGACAAAACTATGTGGAACTTCCGCTTTATATAAGGAACTGTATCTGCGCTGAAACAGTTCATTAACGTTAATTCTGTAAAGTTATCTTTTATGCATGACCCGGGCTGTTTACCACTTGCTGTATGCGGTTTCTTGTCGTCACATAACCAAATGAAACAAATGGACAGTTGACCACTGACTAGACAAACGGGAACTAACTTTGCTGTATTGTAATTTAATCAAAACGCGAAGTTAGACAATGGAAACTAAATGCATTTACAAAACGACATCATTCCAGTTCCAGAATTATGGAAGATGACGTTTCGAGGTGGAATTTGCAAATTTACAGAGTTGGTATAGAACCGTCCACTTCGCGTCGCCAAATTCTAATAACCGGAATAAAAAAATTACAACAATAGAGTAGAACTGTTTTTGCCCATTTAGATCTCAGAACACACTTTCGAAATGCCTGAAATAAAACACGCAAAATAAGGGGGTGACAAAGACTAACCACTGTCCTGCATAGCGTTGACCCAGTTGCTTTATTTGATTACACTTGGGTAAATAATTCTTGTTGCTCTCGAAACGGGCAACAAGTTAACGCAGGCACAAAAACAAAATAACAAAAACAGGCGGGTTCTAAAAATAAGTAAAGTTGCTTTCTGTTACAAATCTAAATTAGTGGAAAGTTTTGCAAAATTAAAATTACTTCTCCCTGAATGTTGTGGAAGCCGAGAAGTTTTCAGAGCGTACTTCTTGATTTGAACCAGATTACTAAGATATTTACATACGGATTTGTAATTATACACAAAAGCATAAATTTATTAAATGGTTAATCTAATTTTCCGATCTGTTTGAACAGAATATACTTATTAGGGGCATACAAGGGTCGCATGTTGTTAGAAGCCTGCGGTAATCCTCAGTCAGTGATCGGCCATTACGTTTTAGATACTTTAATATCCTGTAATAAAGTCAGACCCTCCGCTAAAAACAATATTGGTAACCATGCTGTCTTAATATCAGAAAATTTATAACAACTAAAAGCTTTAGAGTAAGATAACAAGAAAAATGTAATAAAAAGCAAAGGGTTGTAAAATTTGTATCTCTTGATTAAGTTCCCTTTCCCGCACTAAAAAGGCTGTAAAATTTTAAGTTTTCGGATTTGATACACGATTTTGATTGGAATATCGCATGAGGCTTAAAGGGTGCCCTTTTATAAAAAGAGCTCAGATAAAGCTACCATATTTGTGCTGACCTGCATGAATAATGAATTTAATTTTTTATGTGCTGTGTATAACCCAATTTTTTACATTTGGGGTTTTAACAGAATTAATTAAAGCATCAAGATACCGTCGAGCGGCTTTATTATTTTTTTTACTCGTACTAAAACAGCGGTTTTGCATATTTTCTAAGGGACAATTGAGTCAGCATAATTTTCGATTTAATTTTGACGCTGGGAATTAGGTTTCCCCAGGAGGGGTGGGTAAATAACTTTTCATATCGCTGTTAAGACACTCAGTTTATATTTAAAGTTTATTTGCGGTCATAAGCTTTAGAAATAAGCGACCCTCGTACATAATGCCTATGGTATTAAGCTTGGATGAAAGACAACTTAAGGTTCTTCTCTCTTTCAGCCTGAGAAGTTTAATAATTTAGTTCTGAATGCTTAAAATAATAAAGTAAAAAATGTTAAGGTAATTTATTTATTAATAGTAAAAAATAGAGCAAGTAATAGTAGTTTCAGAATAGTTTCCAAAAAATATTTTGTTTCTACAGGGTGTTTAAAAAAGTCGAATTATTTATCCACAAGTCTCACCAAACCATATTACAAATATGTTCACCAACCAACTGCTTCAGAGGCAGAGGCGATTATGTTTTTTAATCAACAAATTGCTTAAGAATAGTAAAGGTGCTAACAGGTAAATAAATAAAACACTTGCCCAAGTACAAAGGTCTAGTGAGTTAAAATCAGGGGATCTAGATGGCCTGGGATATAGTATCTCCTTGCATAACCCCTCTATCTATTTTGATCGTGTCTTTCTTTTTAAATCATCAATATTGTTACTGGGAAGGTGACATTAAGATATATTTGATTAATTTAGTGTACCTTGAATCTGTGTGGCATTATTCATTGCGGTGAAGATTGCCCAGAGCTCTATGGAATCGAATGTCCTCTCGTAGTCGATGAGCACTAAATGTAGGATATGTTACATTTTGTGCATTTTCGATTAATGTGCGGATAGTCTGTATATGGTTTATTGTACTAAAATCTTTACGAAACCCAGTCTGTTCCGGGAGCAGTAAAAGTCCAACTTGCTTGTTAGTCTGTTTGTTATGATTTTTCTTTCAACAGTTTATAGAGATAGAACAACAAAGTTATTGGTCTATAGTTCTTGATGTCAGTATGGTTGCCTTTCTTATGAAGCAAGATGACTTCTGCATTTTCCCAGGTGGAGGGTATTTTCCTTTCTTCGATGCAGTTGTTGAGTAGCATCTTGACTACGTGCAAAAGTGCGTTCCCTTCTAGTTTTAACATTTCCGTTGTTCTTTTACCTTTGTCTGGTGCTTTCTGTTTTTTTTTTAGTTGTTAAGACCATGCAAAATTTCTGGGGAATCGATTTCGGGTATGTTATCCGAGTTGGTGTTTCTCACTACTGCCTCACTGTCGTTATGTAGTGGTTTTAGAATATAGGATTGGTGTAGGTCAGTATAAAAGCCTCGTGTGGCTTCTGTTATATCTTCTTTGTTGTTTACCATTATGCCATCCTGACTTCTAATTCTGTATTCGTCAGACTCCCAATTTAGATGTTTTCTTTGTTCCATTGTTCCACCTGTATTGTGTTTTCGTTGATATTATTATTTTTCCATCGCATTGTTCTTATGCGTATTTTTTTATTTACAGTTTCGGTTGATTCCATTTGCTTTTTATATTGCTCTTTGTTCTGCTTCAAGTAGCTTACAGTCAGGAAGGGTGTAATTTCAACCATTTTCCTTCTTTGTATTTTTCTATTCATTTTTAAGCTGATTCTACTAGTCTGTGATCACCGCCCGTATGGAAGTTATTTAACACCGAGACGTTTGCAATTATACCTTTATTGTTGAACAGTATGTAGTAAATTTTATATTTGGCCCGATGTATTTGAGCTCGTCTATACCCATCTCCTCTGCTTCGCTTTTTCGAAGAAGGTGTTCATGCAGAAGAGGTGTTCTTTTTGTTCAAAATGGCCAAAATTAGATATAATCTCGTCTTTTCTTTCACTGCTCCTAGCTTGGAGTTGAAGTCTCTCATGATTATTGAGTACTGCGTTTTCTCCTCTTTTCGCACATTTGTGGTGTCGTCGTAGAAGATATCTATTTCCACATCGCTGCAATTACTTGTAGGAGCGTAGTTATTGAGGCTTGCCTTAAAATATGACATAGGAAAGAAAAGGTATATGGACACAAATATGTAAACCATCTGCAGCTTACAATGATATAATACTGACAAGCTCAAATTTCCAGGAACTCACAAATATGTGAGCTAAACACAGCTTCACAATCAGTAGGAGTAAAAACGAACCTAGGAAATACCAAAATCATGAACCCGGAAACGTAACATCACCAAATGAACGGTCACATAATCGAACAACTTAACGAATATATATATATATATATATTGCTGTGTTATTTACCCTAGATTATGTATTTTGATTACGTAATGCTTCGATAGTATTGAGAGGATACTATTTTTGGTGTTGTTGGAAAATCGGTAGTGAACAGTTGTGGGACGGTCTATTTTCCATTTTAGTGACGAATTGGGGTGTCCAAAGTAATGTTGGGGCCCTGAAATGTATATAAATATAATATTGTATTATACACTTTATAAAATTGCTTGTATCAAGATGGATATAACAATTTAGGATTTATTATTGTTGGTATTAGTTCATGTCTTATATGAGGAATGTTTTGGTATACTTTTATTTAGATAAATAACTATGTTAAATAAGAAATTTTGGAATTTATGTAAAAGTTATATTTTTGAGGTTAAAATTTTGATTTTACTTATTATACTGTTATTAACAAATGTGGATTATGTAAATGTTTATATTTAAGTTGTATGAAAGTTTAGTTTTTAATAATTTTAAGGCTTGATTAGAGAATTTTGGGAAAAATTGCATTTAAAAGCACGTCATTTTTTTGTTTCTAATCTTGATGAATTTGATATCATTAGATTGATAATTTTTCTTGGATTATGATTTTGAAATGAGTTTTTTGATTGAATTGTTTATTTAGGCTGTAGAGATTAGTTAAAAGTTTGCTATTGGTGCATTTTCAAATTTTAGATAATTTTTGGGCATTTTAAGGGATTTCAGTCGCGTTTGGGCGGTTCAAGGAAGAGCACGTATTTTGGTGATGCTCTGAAATTAACATTAAAAGTCAAGTTTTGTTTAATTTTGAGTGGAGTCTGTTTCTGATTTATATTCAAAGTTAAATTGTGTTAATGTGTTTTATTAATTGCAATAAAACTTACCTGCAGTTTTTAAATCGGAGTTGTGTTTAATTATTTCTGATGTGCCCGCAAAGTAATTTATTAAATTAAAGTTGAAAGTGGATTTCTTATCTAGGAAATTATGTGAATTTAAACTTACCTGTTCTACTTTACAAATTTCCTGTTCTTTATGAAGTTTTATAACTCCAATATCAACACATTTTGGAAGGAGCTGAAGGAACTGCATCTTTATCAGCCGCCGCATATCCAGGAAATAACGCATATTGAGATCATGTGTTTACATCAAAGTCAAATTACCGCAGACGTTTCAAAAACATAAGAACTACTGTGGGATATGGTTTATTTCAAAACCGTTGTAAATGAGAAATAAGATTGCAGGTATTTGTATCTATTTAATTAATATTGGTATGTAACTATCATAATAGGGGAGCCACGTAATTTTATATCTTTATTATAATCCTGAGATGTCTCATAAAGATTTTTATATGCTTTTAGATTAAATTTCAGTTTTTCGTTTTATAAATAATTAATTTTAATTTTATTATTGGCCAATAATATAATAATATATTTATGGGCGTAACCAACGTGAAGCTAAGTTTATAAATCTATTTATTTTTATAATAATTCACAGCATATAAAATATGGTTTGTCAATGTGGGGCTTAAAATATGTTATTGGTGTAAAAAGTTTATCATTATCGAATAATTAATAAAGTATCTTTATTAAATAACTATCATAGCAATATATATATATATATGCTGAATTAATGCTTTTAATAATAATAAAATTCTGGTGATTTTAAATAAATTAAATACAGCATATAAAATTGTGCCTGGTTAAACTTACTATGTTGGGCGCCATAAACAAATTAAACTCTTAAACAAGATATCCTTTCCCATATGGATTTTAAACATGTACACAAATTAATAAATTGTTTAATCAACACAAGCCAAATATTCTCACAAACCCTTTAAGTTGATCTCAGGGAAGTTGCTATAATTGGCGGTTCTGTATATATCTTTCTTAGCTGGCAACAAACATACACAACAAAAGGAAACATAGGGAAATTCAAATTACCATTTTAATTATCCAAGTCAAATCACAATTATCTGTGTTTTCCATTTATAAAACATATAAATTAAATATGTCACACCAAATTAAATACAATAAATAACTACAAGGTTTTATTCATTTGTTCTTTTAATTTTTATAGTAACTTTAACCTCGTACCTGTTTTTATTAAATTATTCAAATGTGGCGGGCTACGCGTGTTACCTTCTTTTCATGTCGCGTGGGCTCACAGTCGGTTAAGTTAAAGATGCGACGTCCGTTGTTTTTCCGCATATATACGTTGATAGCTGCAGTTGATGATGTCCAAATCCAGAAAAACAGCAATCAGATGTACACAGGTAAGCGCTTTCCCAATTTTAAAACACCAGTAATTGTCTTCTGAATGTGTAAATGCGACATCCACACATCTAACTTCAAAATTGTTTTTCATTAGGTATTGTTTATGAATCCATTAAATTTATTTATTACTTTTTATTTCGATGAACATCCTTTTATTTCCTTACTGGTTGTAATTAAAATTACTTAATTTCTAGCAGAATAATGACATTTAATTGTTTGACGTGTAAAATTTGAACTTGTAACATTAAAACAGCACACTCTCGAATGAAGCTTCTTAAGACAAAACACAATCAACCCACGCTAACTTTCAATTTTTCTTCAAAATTGCAATTTTCCCGATAATATTCAACATTTCACATTCGTAGAGGGAAATAAACACTTTAAATCGAAGATAAACGGAAACAAACTTTCATTTAATTAAAAATACAAACTCGAACATAATTTATAATGATTGTGGGTTCCATGAAGAACGTACTTCCTCGTTGATAGATCTAATGCAACTAACTACAATAATTACAAATTTCTATAAACGACAATAACTTCCTTATAATTAAAGTTACATAAAAAAGGAAAACCCCAAAATGTTCTTTGCAAATTTTCCCACAAATTGATATCATACGACCTATTTCCAATAAAGCATAGGAGAGTTGACAATTACAATTTTTCAATTAATACATAAATTATTATAAACATTTTCAAAGTTAATAAGAATTAACACAAATCTTCCTTACATACATAAGAACATTATTTCAAACATATTTTCTCTAAAGAAAAGTATTACATT
>JABXWE010007630.1:0-31310 GCA_014611495.1 Limonius californicus
CTGCACATTTTGGCTTTATATCACATAAAAGAAAGAAACATTTACAATTAATTTTAATAATGCTAATATTGGACTTTGACGCACTAAATAGCAGCCCTGTATACCACATCTCGATTTAACTGGTTGTATCTAAGTTTACAAAAAACCCTTTTCTTAGAGGTGTCGTATGACAGCCGCCCCCACCTTTCCGCTACAATATCTTTCTGATAAATAAGATTGTAAGATTTGTGAATATTGCCGTGGCAGATACAAGTTCAGTTTGTGAAACAAGCCTTCGTGCCAAACTTTATCGAAAGCCTGAGCAACATCGAGGAACACGGTGGAACAGACTTTTTTTTCTTCTAAACATTTTTCAATGACGTTTGTAATTCTATGAACTTGATCGATGGTCGAGTGACTTTCTCTGAACCCAAACTGGTGACAGGGAATCAAATTCTTTTCCTCTATTATGGGTTTTAGTCTCTTAAGGAGCAATTTTTCATACAGTTTCGAGATAACTGGCAGCAACGATATAGGCCTATACGATGCTGCGTCATGCGGAGGTTTCCCTGGTTTGGGGATCATGATGACTTCTGCGACTTTCCACATCTTAGGAACATACTTCAACCTAAAGGATGCGTTAATAAGATTGGTAAGTTTCACTATGGCTTTTCTTGGGAGTTGTTTCAAAACTTCACCAGTGATTAGATCAAAGCCATTGGCTTTTTTCGGATTGATGTTTACTTTAATTTCATCTGAGACTTCTTTTGGCGAAGTAGCTCTTATCACAATATCTTCTTGTTCTGGTTCAGTCCATCCTTGTGGGTCTTCTCCCTCATTTGGCTGGAAAATGCTCTCGAGATGTTCTGCAAACCTATATGCTTTTTGGGTATTGTTTCGGGCCCAACTTCCATCCGTATTCCTAATTGGAGGATTATGTAAAACAGGTCTTTTTAGTCGCTTGGTGGCCTTCCAAAGTGAATAATCTGTTTTGTTGTCATTAGTTAGTTCTCTCAGGTAGTCTTCAATCGATTCGTTTCTAATACGCTGAATTTCGCGCTTTAATTGCTGAGTTGCGTTATTCAAAGCTGTTTTATCAGTTGGTGCTCTGGTCTGCTGCCATTTCCGTCTAAGTTTTCTCTTTTCCGAGATAAGGTTCCTAATCTCTTTTGGATAGTTATTTCCTTTTGTTCTACGGATATACTCAGGAGTGCTATCCCACGCTGCTCGTTGAATGTTTCTGACAAAAAGATCAATTTCCTCGTCTAGTTGCTCTTCTGTTCTTAGTGGAACTGAAAGCTCAATCAATTCTTCAAGTTTGATTTTGAAGCTTTGCCAATCTGTCATCTTGTTAGTTAAACTCGGTAGATTTTCTTTTTGGATTACACTGTCACTGAGCGTAAGAAGTATTGGAGAGTGGTCTGAGTTCATATCCCACGCTTCTTCAATATGGATATAATTTGACGAGATATTCTTGATTACAAAAAAGTCGATAAGATCAGGAATTTTATGCGGATCAGTAGGCCAATACGTTGGCTTACCAGCTGATAATAATTCGCATTGTAACTGTTTAGATGCTGCTAGAAGTTCTCTGCCTTTAGTTGTAGTTAGCCTAGATCCCCAGTGTGTGTTCTTTGCGTTAAAGTCACCTCCAGTGATGAACCTATTCCCTTGGCTATGGAGAAAATCTATATACTGTTCTTTCCTTGTAGAATGTCTCGGTGGACAGTATAATGCTGTAATTACTACCTCATATGATTTTGTTTTAATGTTAACAGATGTGGCCTGTATTTCCACTGTTTGGTAGCCCATTTCTTGATGGTGTAAGATGGATTCTTTTATGATAATTGCATTTCCTCCTTTTGCTGCATTGTCCGGGTGGATCGTATGATAGAATTTAAATCCTTTAAATTTGATGTATGTCTCCTTTGTGAAATGGGTTTCAGATATGAGACATACATCAATTTTTTCTATGTCTAGGATTGCTTGCAACTCTTGCTGATGTTGCAGCAGTCCATTGGAATTCCACTCTAAAATTCTTAGCAGATTAGCCATTTTTAGTTTTAGGGATCGCTCCTTGTGCGCGATATTCTAATTTGGAAATACGTTCATCCATTTTATTTAACTTCTGTAATATTTGTTGAAGCATTTTGTCAATGGATGAATTCGTTTGGTTTGTTCTATTCTCATCATGTTTATCTGTTTTATTGGACACTGCTCCGTTGTAGGTCGTGCTCTTAGATCCGTTTCCTTGTTGTGTTAAAACTGTGTTTGTTTTAGGTTGAGCGGGTCTTTGGGCTTGTTTAGGCAGACTAGGTTTCTTGAGTTGCCTATTCTTAATTTCTTGCATTTCTTTTGCTACTAAACATCCACGATAGTTGGCTGGATGCTCTTTTCCACAATGAACACATTTTGGAGTTGCATCTTTTGGTTTTGCACAATCCGCTGTGAGATGTTTCCCAGTGCATCTCACACATCTGGGTTCTTTCGCGCAGTACCTCTGCGTATGTCCATAAGCTTGGCACCGCTTACACTGCGTTACCAATCTAGATTTTCTAATTGGCTGAATTTGGACTCTTATGCCCATGATGTCGGTTATGCTGAAGATTTTGTTAATATCTTCATCATTTCTGTAAATCTGATAAAGAATCGAGTTGCATTGCGTAAAATGTATTCCTTACACGACCGCTCTAAAAGAAATCTACCGGAGATAAATCTAGCGACCTTGCGGGCCATTCAATAGCGCCTCTTCTTCTAAGCCATTGACCTGGAAACCTTCGATCCAAATACTGTCGGACAACCAGTGCACAATGTGAAGGGGCTCCCACCTGTTGGAATTCCAAATGACCTTCAAAGTAATGACCATCGTTCTCTATAATACCAACCCAAACATTTAATTCTACGGTGTGTTGGGTTATGTGTTTCATGAAGTATCCTCGGATTATAATCTGACCAATAGTGATAATTGTGGCGATTGAGTGTACCATTTACTAAAAAAGTGCTATCAAAACAGATATTAAATCAATCACTTATAGGCTCACAAAATTACAAATGGCGATCATTGAGATCTTGCAGCAAATAAACCTTGAAAGCCTAAAACGTGTGCTGCTTCAAAATTCATTAAATACTGGTTTGATTAATAGTCGGTATAATAACCATTTGCATTGTACTGTAGTGCGCGTGCACTACATTTATCGGATTGATTTGTTAGGTTGATCCCGAGGATGTCCCGAAGACCGCTATCACCACTCCCCTAGGAGCTTATCAATATTAATAACTGAGAGCACATCCAGCATCTCAAACTCGTTTTTGAACGCTTACAAAACTTTGGATTACTTCTTAGTTTGGATAAATGTATATTCGCGGTGCCGGAATTAGATTTTTTTGGTCATCATGTTTCACGTGACGGGATTTCTCCACAGACTTGCAATGTTCAAGCGGTACAAGACTTTCCTGTACCTACAAGTCAGAAGCAGCTACGTAATTTTTTAGGATTTATTAGTTATTATCACAAGTTTATTCTTCATTGCGCAGAACTCCTAACCCCTTTAAATGAGTTAGTGTTGCCAGGAAAAGCTACTAGCAAGCCTGTCAACTTCACATCATTGTAAAGCAAAGGACGCATTAGCTAATTTCACTTTATTGGTTCATCCTAAGCAAGACGCTGACATTAGCGGCCGATAGTTCTTCTTCTATCATCGGAGCGGTCTTACAACAATTTGAAGACGGTGTCTGGAAGCCGTTGGCTTTTTGTAGTAAAAAATTAACTGCTGCAGAGCGTAAATATAGCATATTTTCACGGGAGCTTCTAGCAATTTATTTCGCAGTTAAGAAATTTCGCTATTATATAGAATACAAAAAGTTTTACATTTTCACCGATCATCAGGCGATCTGTTCCGCTATATGCGGTTCCCCAGACCGTTATCTACCCAGGGAATTTCGGCACATTGAATTTATTTCGAATTTTACTACGGATATTCGTTTTTTAAAAGGTTCGCAGAACGTAGCAGCAGATGCATTTACTAGAATAGCTAACTATTTCCACCGTGTCCCCTATTGACTTCGACGAATTAGTTAGAGCTCAGGAAGGCGAGGTTGAGTTGCAGGAGCTTCGACAAAAGCCTAATTTCAAGTTTATTTTATCCCAGACCGTACAAGGAACACCAATTTGGGTAGATCAAAGCCATAATGGGCCGCGACCGTTCGTTCCGCAGGAATTTCGCTACGCAATCTTCAAACAGTTACACAATTTGGCGCATTCAGGAATTAAAGCTTCGCAGAATTTAATCTGCCATAGATACCTATGGACAAACATGCGACGGGATATTAAAAATTGGGTTATTTCATGTGACAATTGTCAACCAAATAAAATTTCAAGGCATACTAAAAGTCCGCTTCAGCCGATTCGGGGGCCAGATTGCAGATTTGCTCAGGTTCATTTAGACGTGGTTCATCTGCCTATGTGTGGGCAGTATAAATATATTCTTTCGATCATCGATCGGTTCACTAGGTGGCCAGAAACTGTTCCACTCAAATCTACTACCACGGTAGAAATTATAGAGGCTTTTTTGGGGGTATGGATCTCGCGTTTCGGAGTACCGCAAGTTGTTACTAGAGACAATGAATCCCAGTTTTACTCTTCTACGTGGACTGGTTTTTTGAAGGATTTTGGGATTAAACATATTAAAACAACTATTCAATATCCGATTAGCCAGGGGCTGGTAGAACGTTTTCATAGCACTTTGAAACAGGCAATCAAATCTGTAGGGTCGGCTAATTGGCTTCAACATTTACCCCTCATTTTGTTAGGCTTGCGTTCTGCCATTAAAGAAGAAGTTGAGGTATCCCCAGCGGATATCTAATATGGCGCCCCATTGACATATTTTTAGTGTTTAGCAAGATCCGTATGATCTCAATGTTACAAATTTTGTAATCCAATTACGGGAGCGTATGAGGAAAGCTAAATTCT
Source organism: Limonius californicus (assembly GCA_014611495.1). Lineage (NCBI taxonomy): Eukaryota > Metazoa > Arthropoda > Insecta > Coleoptera > Elateridae > Limonius > Limonius californicus. The sequence goes on from JABXWE010007630.1 coordinate 4,949, forward strand.
TTTTCACAAAAAGCTATACCATTGCCTCTTATATACATAAAAATTTATTTTCCGCTACGCATGTATTCGTGCGTAATGATTCACACACTTTAGGTCTGAAACTTGCGTATTTAGGGCCATTTCGAGTTAATGAACGTTCGCAAAAATATTTTACGCTCGTTGATTATAGTAAGGAGGGGAAAGTTTCGATTGATAGGCTCAAGCCCGTCTACTTTTTTAAAGACGTGTGACATCATACCACACTCACCGTTTTCTTAAATAAAGGTATTCTGTACAATTTCTTTTTAATTTTATTGTAACGTATTGAATTCATTTGATGTATGTAAACATTAATTTTTTGCAGCTTTTTGTTATGCACACAAACTTTTTTCTTTTTTCTGTTTTCAGAATTCACTCACTCTTCCGTTCCACCCTGTTTCCAGTTCTAGTTTAGTTTAATTTAGCTATACGGACCTCTGTATTATACTACCACATTTGTATTAGTCGTAAGTTTTGTTATTGTTCAATACCAAATTGTTATTTTTAAGGATTATTTTTAAAATATATTTTCCGTCTGAAGGGTTTTTTAACAACCACAATCGTTCCAAATTTTTGATTACCTCTATAATGTGGGTGAAAATTTTGTTTCGAACACATGATTGTGGAAGTTTTCCCTTCAACATGCGCTTTTTTTTCTTTTTTTTTTGAAAGAGGGGGGGTTGCCTTGTTAGTTTGATATGTTTTTGTTATTTGTTTATTAAGTTACCATTTTACGATTTAATAAACAAACACGTTTCCCAAAAGCTCGTTTCAATTCTAATATATAGTATCTGGTATCAAACCAGATCGCTATAGTACTCAACGTAGGATCGACAACACCGTGGTCCTCAACCGCGACTCCCTCTCCCCATCCTTTCTTACCGGATTTTAAGCATTTCGTTTCTTGTTTGCGACATACTCGGTCTCCCAAAATTTTCTCACTTAGTCCGAGACAAACTTACGATTCACAGGCTTATCTCCATGCTGCTGATTGAACAGTTCGGCGCTTCTGCTGCAATATTCATTGTTTACGAAGAAAAACGCAATTATTTCAATTCTTTCTGAAATCAAATAAATGTTCAACGTAAACAGCGACAACTACGAAAATCGGCGTTACGCTGACGTCAAAAAATTCAAACATTTACCCTAACGTACAGTCAATAAAATCCGTCTAATCACTAATCACAAATGTTCCAGAACATTTACTACCCTGAAATTTTGAATTAAATTTCCGCGGGAACTAATGCTCGGGATCCAAAGATAAAAACACTACTGTAACGCAAATTCGCCGAATATCAAATGTCATTTCTCATGAAACCCCTTCCCATTTAAAATTTTGGGTTTGAAGATAGGTGGCAAATTAAAATGAAGTGTTCAGGTGTTTCTTGAAGAATTGAAGTTTAGTGTCACAAAACACGCCTGTTTAGTTTTCGGTGGACCACCCTGCATACATGCCGAAATCCTTGTATATTCATTATAAATTCACATACCATTTACTGTCCTCAGAATAAAGGTGTGTAAAAATTAATGGAAGCTATTTTACTTACTAGGTTTACAGATTTTCGTGAAATAAAATCTTAACTGCAGTTCAATTTTATTTAATTAGCAATATATGACTTTTATTTTATATTTCTTACAACCACCTTCGATACTTAGATATCTTAAAAAATCAATTATTTGGCAATATTTAAATAGGGCGCCAAATAAATATTATGTTTTTTTTGCGGGCCAGCATATGAGCCCCACATTGAAGCGACAAAAAATATTACGTTTAAAAAAGGGGGAATGTTGCTTTACTTGCACCCGCAATAAAGATGATCTCCCTTTCACATGAAAAAAATATTACTATATTATTACATAGGTTGTTGAAACAACAAAAAGGGCACACTTCAAACATAAACTGCTGTATAACGTTTAAATTCTTGCGCTGGTTAACTGAACAACGCGAAGGATACAAGGTAGTAAACATGTACTTGTAAAATATGGATGCAACAAAGAAATGAATTAATTGTTATCGAATTATCTAAGTTTTTTCTCGAAAAACGTTAAACAGCTTTAACAATTAAATGACAAAATTCATGTAATAAATAGTAAGGTCTAATTTAACAACGCACTTTCAAACGGACCCACCTTTTCACATAGAAGCACTTGCTTATTTTGGTCCGGGGTTGATAAAATTCACTAAATGAAATTAGGATGGCACTCCTACACGATGTTGATGTTGAACTACAAAACAAAAGTTCATCACTTGTTGCTTTTCTTTAAGTTCCTAGCTGAAAAACTTTGGACTGAGTATCTTGATATTTGTAAAATCGTTTCACGAGGTAATTAACCCACATATTATTTACTGCTTATTACTTAAGATGTTCAAATATACCAATAAACACATAAATACGGTGCACCATCGTATTTTCTTTTTAAATTGTTAATCCCAAACTTGCTTCACCTTGAAGTTAGTTGACGTTTTATACGTCAAACGCAGATACAAACAAAACATGTTGAAAAAGATGCTAACGATACTTTGATACTCAGCCCCAAATTCTTGATTTTCGTCTAATTTACCGAATTTTATCCATTTTTCACATAGATAACTTAATAACATAGTTTTATTCAAACAGGATATAATAAACACACAAACTCGCCAGACGAGCATCTGTTCACGTTGAGATTTTTATGGCAAGTTCCCGTTATTTTCCGTGTTTTTTTCAGGATGTAACCATGGCAACGTCATAATACAAACAAAAATAAGTGCATCAGATGGAGAGGCAGTTCCTCAATATAATTTAAGAAGTAGAGTAAAGAAAAATTAACCAAAAATTTAGTTCGTTAGCTGATGTTAAGTTTCAGTTTAAGTAATTATATTTTATTTGTAATATTAGCAAGTTAAGGTTAAGTGAAAAATTCCATACCCGATTTTGAGTGATGGGTTGAAGTAAAAATGCAGGCATACAACTGGCAGTTTATTCACATCCCCGACGGAAAAACATCCTTTGGTCCATTCAGCAGCGATATATTTCTTCTACGTACGTCCAGATTCTTCCCTGTCCCTAGAGGACCTCCAATCCGAATCTGAAACCGTTCTGGTTCCGAGAATTTCATATAAGTGATACACAATCTCGACTTCTATAAACAAACTACATCCTATAGAGGAGCTACTGTGACCACTGTACGAATATTCCATCACTTTCTTCTTTATTCTGTTCCCTAACAGAATATTTCAAGTCAAATAGCTAACTAAAATATATAGATAATTTACTGCGCTTCTAATTTTTTATGCATGCGGTAAGCTAACCATTTCTGAATTCCCCAGAACGGAAATTAGAGTATATAATCATCTGGTCATTAGTTTGTATGGGCTATATTATATCAATAACTTAAACGCATTTGGTGAAGCTATAATCATTGGATGTCCGAATAAGCCTTTTTGGACATTTATGTACATACTTTGCTCAATACTGTCAAAATTACTTTTAGTTTGTTTCAATGATTGTGAAGAGGCTAATGTTCTTTTGTTTCTCCGTGGAAATACGCCAAACTAGAACCTTAAGTAAAGTAAAGCAGAATTTAGACAAAACTAAATGACCAAGTTAGTAAATCAATATTAAAATCCAATATTTTGGATCATAAAAGCAGAAGGAAGTTGCTCTGAGGGGATCCTTGATCTAAATGTCAAGAAGCACAGTTCCTCTACAGGTTTCTTTAAGCCTTCACCTGCCCAGAGCTTTGAGGTATCTCAGCAGCTTACGGGTTTCCCTTTGTCGATTACATTTCGAGGTATCTGAGTTGCAGCGTCAAGTTCCATTAACCATTCACCAGCCTAGCGCTTTGAGGTATCTCAGCAGCTTACCAACACCATAAGAAAATAAGCAAGAGCTTCTATGTGAAAAGGTGGGTCCGTTTGAAAGTGTTAAATTAGACCTTACTATTTATTTCATTTAAGTTGGTCATGTAATTGTAAAAGTTGTTTAATGTTTTATAAGGAAAAACTTAGATAATTCGATAGCATTTAATTCATTTCTTTGTTGCATCTATATTTTATAAGTTCATGTTTACTACCTTGTATCCTTCGCCGTGTTCAGTTAACCAGCCCAAGAATTTGAAAGTTATACAGCAGTTACCAAAATTTATATTATAAACCCTGAGATAAAAGTTCTTTTAATGTTTGTGTTTGAAGTGTGCCCTTTGCGTTGTTTCAACAACTTATGTAATAATATTGTAAGGTTTTTTTACATATGAAATGGAGATCATCTTTATTACGGGTGCAAGTGAAGTAACGTTCCTCCTTTGTTCGAAATTAATATTGTTTTTGTCGCTTAAGTGTGGGGCTCATAATATGGGTTCCTCAATAAAACATCATAATAAAAAATATATATACACACACACACGCACACACGTATATATATATATGTATATATATATATACCCTGTACAAAATTTGGCACACATATTTGTGTCATTAAAGTTGCACTAAGTCCTCGCAGACGAAACAGATTAAACTGTCCGAACGAAAGCAGTATCGAAACACTTTTCATCATAGTGACATCGCTAGGTACGTAAGCACTCGTAAGTGCAGTGTAATCAATCAACTGTCGTTCGAGTGATTAGGGAATATGCCGAAATTGGAAAAATTGAAGCTAAACCCCGGAGCAGCCGGCGAAAAATAACCTTGTAATATCCGAGCCTGGTGCCGGGTAAACTCAGAGCCAGGGCTCACTGGGAATAAAATTATTGATAGGCTCAACAGTTTTATTCCTATTTATACAGGGCTAACTTAAATTAAGATACTCGATTTTTAAATATAAATATATACAATAATAACTGAAACCGGTGTTCTAATGCAATCCCAAATCGGCCCTAGTTCGGTCCTGTAATCGAGACGGTCCTGTTGCTCGTCGCACGGGTCGAGTGGGGTGCGAACATCGTGGTCTGAATGCTGGACGCTCGGCTCGATTAGTAAAATTTACCGCTGGCTAAACAATTAAATAACATTGATTCTTGCAGTGGAAGGTAACCGGAATTACTCGCAGCAACTGGATTTTAACAGCTTCCTTGACCTCGTGCCATCAGTCAACAAGTAATAAATGAAATTCGTTCAGGTCACCTATAACTACAATAAAATACGTAATGCGAATTATCTCGGCACTGCAGTGAACGGCTTTCGTTGTTTTCACCGGTCTATCGCGGCGTGTTGTTGAATGTTCGGGTTTTCGCAGGAATTGCGGTTTGTTCAGAATTCATAAAGCGAGTTCCAAACGAGAACACGGGTTGCCCCAGGTTAACGAAATGGTACCGCGATATACATAGTAAATTCTTTAAACTTCTCTCGATACGGTGTTTTTCCAGGTTGGGTGAAAATACGTAAATACGTTTAATTGCTCGGGAGAAAATTAATTATAGGATAACACGTCAAAACGTGGGTTTCCCCAGGTTGAATCAGTGTTGAGTGGATAGTTAAATACAAGGCAACACTTCAAGAACGCGGGCTTACCCAGGTTAAATCAGTGTTGAATGGAAAGTAAATATAGGGCAACACTTTCAAGAATGCGGGTTCCGCCAGGTTAAATCAGTGTTAATGGATTCTTAGGACTTTCAGGTATTACGGTGGGCTGGGTTTTATTGAAAGGATTCGGCTAATGTTCTCGGTTACTGGACTGGTTTCTGGACTGGTTCTGGAGCTGGACTTCCTTCTCCAGGCTTTGACTCACAAGTTAAAGATTTTTCCTCGGGAATTGCTTTTATATGGCGGGTCCAGCTGTCCTCGTTCGGGTTGGCGTCGTTTTGAAACAGTAGAGAGTGCGACTCCTAGCTCCACCAGTGCCTTTCCGATGAAACAACAACGCGGAAAGTTTCTGCACAACTTTTAAAAACGCATTCTGGCCGGGAACTTCGTTACAAGAATAAGAATAAGCTGGAGTATAACTGCTACAAAATAGACCAAGTTACTGGCTACTGGTGTGAATTTTTATACATCCACTGCTTGAAGAAGGCTATTTTAGATTCCGAGAATGTAAGAAACCATTGTTCTCCAAGAAATAGACACTCAACGGTTTGCGATAGATAAAGGAGACTGAATACCAGAACAGTAGCAAAAGGTGCCATCCAGTGATGAATCCGCCTTTAATATCAATAATCATGCTGGTAATACCTATTCGTATGTGAGAAGATTTTCTAGGGAAGAATTTTCACCAAAATGAGTACTTCCAACAGTAAAACAAGATACATTGAAGTATTGCAGAATATTACTAGTAACCATTAGTTGTTTAGAGAAGAAAAGCTTATTTTTCTGAATGGCAAAGGACCTTGCCGTAGAGCAAAAGTGGTTCAGTCTTGGATATCGACCAGTAGTCGCAGCATAATCGCCAGACCATAATCCCAACGAAATTGTATGACAGAGGATAATCAACATCAAGTCGGAAAAAGCCAACAAGAAATCAGTTTAATTTCTCTCTTCCTGTTTACTTCTTCTCCAAAGAAGAACTTAGAAAACTGGTAAATTCCATGCCAAATAGATGCTAATTAGTCATGATTAACAAGAACTGGCCGATAAAGTATTAAATTATTCTAATGTCAGTCAATGTAGTTTGTAACATTGCGGGTTTTAACTAAATTACTATTATAAAATGTATGTAATTTCGAATAAATGCTTTATTTCAACAAGTTTTTCCTTAACAAGCAAAACTTTGATTTGTTAGCTTTAGTATATTACTGTGTGTATCTGAGAATGTATATGAACTAGCTAAAACAAAAAATAAATAAATCATTCTAAATCAAGTTTTCCTCACTTCCTCAAGTGATGCAACACGTTTTACACCATTTTATGTTTCACAGTTGTCTAGCTTCCTAAGCAAATTGTATATGTATTTATTTTAATATTCATTTTATTTCTAGATCTGATTACTAGAAAAAATTTGAAATAGGATATAGATAACAGGCATAGCAATTATTTTAACAGTAGGTTTGAAATTTGTTCAGCTGTGTGTTTTTAATTTACTCTTCAGATAAGTAATATGGATCCATTTCACGCATTGATGTTGAAATTGATCCAATGGAAAGCTTTCACTAGTATTTTCCTTTTTAAATCGTATCACATAGTTCTATGGCATGCTATTAGCTAAATTTATCACTTACTTTTAATAAGCTGCAATTTCACTGATATTATAATTGCAAAAGTTTAAAATGCAATTTGTTTCATTGTAAGTACAAAATATCTATGATTTTAGATTACTGCAGATATGATTATCATAATTAAAGAGCGCATATGTTTTAATTTTTGCATATTTTTGACTATAGTCAATTATGTTGCAGAATTACACTGATATGAGTTAATTAGTGCTAATTAGTGATTGCATATATTGCATAGTTGGGCCTTTTGCATTACTCGTTTGTAAATTTTCGACAGGTGGTCAAAATAAGATTATGAAATTTCGATTAGTGCACACAGATCACCGACAATTCAGGGCTGGACAGCCGACAGGAATTCCCGACAGTTTGAAGTTTGAAGTACCCACCTAATCCATTTTATTACTTGTTTCTTGTTTACCAGTGGAGGGTGGATATTGAGTGGGATACATACCTACATTTTGTTTGTAGTTTGCAAAGTATTTTCTCTCATTGAGTAACCCTGTAATAGAATCTTCTCTCGTCGTTACAGCCTGTCCGATACTCCGATAGTGTTGATCTCTTTTGAACATTATACATATTAATATTATATACCTACAATGAGTAAATCGAACAAGATTGCTTCATCGATTAAACCATATCCAGAACTAGTAATGGATGGCGACAAAATATTTTGTCGTGCTTGCAACAAACTAGTAAGTTAAATAATTTTTCCTTTACAAATTAAAATTATTTTTCGTATTATTATGTACGTAACTAAAACAAAGTCATGCTAGGGAAAGTAGTGTTTGTTTTTGTTTTTAACGAGTATCAAAAGTTAATATTTAATTATTTGTCGTTGTAGGTGTCTTCTGAGAGAAAATCCTTGGTAGATCAGCACACTAAAACTCCTTCACATATTGCAAAATGTGAAAAATGGAAGCGAAGCAATTGTTCTCAGCAAACCATGACTCAATATTCAGGGACGAGTTCCAAAAAATCGGAGCAAGAAGAATTTAATAAGGAGTTATGTAAGGCATTAATTTCGTCTAATATACCGTTATCGAAATTACATAATGTTAATTTAAAATCGTGCTTACAAAAATTTTGCAACCAAATGTACCCGACGAAACCACCTTACGAAACAATTATGTACGTTCTTGTTACAATGAAACAATGTCGGAAATTAGACAATTAGTGGGTAGTAATTTTGCTTATATAATCGTAGATGAAAGTACGGACAAATGTGGCCGTTACATTGCCCAAGTATTAATAGGAATTCGTCATGAAGACATTTTAAGCAAATCATATTTAATAGCTTCCAAACAACTCAATGTTAAGTTAAAAAAATGCACCCATTACTTTTGTCGACGTAGAGAGAAGCTTTTCTATTTATAAACATATGTTTTCAGATAGAAGGCATAATTTCTTGTTAGAAAATTTCGAACAACTTTTACATAAATTATTTTAGAAATAGTTCTTAGACTAATAGTTCTAGGCTTCGTTTTTTTTATATAATACGAGTAAGTTAATTAGTGTATGTATTTGTTGGTTTTGTCCAATAAAAATTATTATAGTTGAGTTTACAACTTTTATTAATTATTCTTGCTATTTTGCGGTGTATATGGCCCAAGTATATGCATATTTTCCAAAAACTCTCTGCATATATAAGTGCATATATTTCAATTTTGTCTTGCATATTATGCGCTCTTTAATTATAATTCGCCAACGATAAGGACGTATGACTAAGATTTTATGCTAGATTCATATATACATAATCTTCATGCCCGTAGGTGTCAAGTTTCAGAAAAACAAGTCGTAAATGTAGGGTACCATGTATTAATACTTGTCACGAGAAGCTATAATAGATAGAGGTTCAATTAGATACAATTTTTCATACAAATTATTTTTGACAATTAGTTATTTTAAGCTACAAAAATCTTCAATAAGGGAGAAGTACTTTACTGCGAAGGTATTATTTTTGTGTTTTTTGATAGTTACAAAAGATTGCAATAATTATTAATTCTAATTAAATATTAGTATTACAAGAATGTTATACATGAAAAATATCTATGTATTACGTTCCTCTTACATGTATAAAATATATGTTTGCATAGGATTACAGAAGAACATTTTTACAATATTATAGGAAGCCATTAAAGCATTAATTAAACCAAAATTTAAATACATAATCCACTTTTTAACTATTATCTACACTGGCTAAACTTGCGCGGATTAAAAAAAACTATTTTGTTAAGGATACACCTTGGTGGTTATTGGAATGCAAAAGTTCGGAGTGAGTTATATGAATGGGTTTTCTCAAAGATATACAAAAATAACTGAGCGCATCATAATACTATGTATTCTTTCTACATTGTAGATAATTTAATCTGCGCAATACATTTTATTGTATCCGCCATCGTCGAAGACCTTATCAATCCAAGGTCTTATTTGGGAAATTTTGGTAAACACCGAAGGTCCTTCCGCACAGCCGATTCCCCATGATACTATTCCCACTTGTTGGTATCTGTTGGGTTGTTTTGCCATGGGACAAACCAATGGAGCACCTCCGTATCCATCGCATGCATCAGAACCATCATGACCGCTGGCACAAATGAAGGTTTGATGTAGCAGAAATTTGCTTCCCAAACGAGTTGACCTGAAACCTTGCTGACACTGAGGATAATCCAACAGAGAAAAGAATAACTTCTTCATAATTCTACTGTAACGTGTGTTAGGTTTGTCTTTACCCCAACCTGTAACCACGCACTCATCAGGACGTGTAATTAATGGATCTGGTGCGGCATTCGTTAATAATACGGTATTGATGTTCTCCTGAAGTAGAAACTCTTCTTCCAATATTAACAAAGCGACATCGTAAATCAAATTATCTAGGCGGAAGTTGGGATGCTTAATGACTTCCATTACCCTTCGGTTTTGGTGGGCCAAGGGCTCGGTTTTGCTTCTTGTATTCCATTCCCCAGCTCGTACAGTTAAATCATCCGAGGTATTCACGCAATGGGCTGAAGTTAAAACAATCCTTGGATGAATTAATGAACCTGTGCAGACGTACGTGTTTGCTTTGTTTATCAAGACAGTCCAAGGAAATTCTGCGAATTTAGATAACGTGGTATCATTCGGGACTTGCTGAATTCTGTCACCGGAATAGCCATAACCGCTATTTCTGGGAATTTGGGCAAGTGATTTCATTCTGGGCGCGCTTGGCCTTAGATCCAAAGTGTTACTTCTGGGCGCACTAGCGGGTTGAGGATAACAGCAAACCTCATTGCGATCAAGACATTGAAAGGAATCGATCCTAAAAAAAACATATTTGTAAGAATGCGGTCTAGTGACCAAAATATCCTGCTCTTATTTTTTTTATGGTTGACCTACTATATAGAGATTAGAAAAAGAATTGAAAACAGAAGTCTTGATACTTCTGGACGAATAAGCTACAGGGTGTTAACTGTCGGTGGTCATCTATATATGTGGCAGTAACCAGAAATGTTGCATGAAAATTTGGATGTATTTGAAGAAAAGGTGAAAAATCAGAGCATCGAGCATTAGAAAACCGCCTTATTACCCCTTATTGTTTCGAAAGCGGGTACCCAATTATTTAAAATGACTGGATAGTCCGCCCGCTAGCACCGAGTACGCGATTTGAGCTTAGAACCTTCCGCATCAAGCCCTCTCACCACTGGTCCACACTGACGCAGTCGACACATTAAACTAACATTTAAACTTATAGTCAATTGGAATAAATAAAGTTCAAAACTGATACCACATAAATGGGGTTGTGTTTGAGAAAAACTTTAAAATAATGCTAATTTCTGAAACTGAAACTTTAACTTTAAACTATTTGCCATCATACAAACAATGGATATTTAAAAACAATTTGTATAAGTTTTTGGAAATCTAAAGCTTTACTTGCAAAATTTCCATATCATATAAATACAATAAGACACTGTATTTATATATTTATATTTAGTAAGTTAATCCTAATAAACGTGCAATATATACAGGGTGGTAGTTAATATTTGAAAATATAAACTCGAAAAAATTTAAATCCTAAGGTGGTACTAGATAAGTGCAAGTGCAAAAATTGTAGTACTTCAACAAATAATTGTTAGAAAAATAACAAAATTTAAAAATAAATGTTTTGCTGATAGCAGATATTTTTAAACATTGGTTTTTAATTCCTGGCGTTTTGGCATTTTGAAATTTTTAAATGTAAAACGTGGAATGCCAGACCCAAGCTTTTCATACTGTGTTTTTAATTTTATATATACGAGGTGGAATTTGGTTGAAAGAAATTAAAATTCCAAAATAATACTCCATAATAGTAAATACTGATTCTATAAAAAAAAAATTAAGAAAGAACGACCATAAACTATTTTCAGCTTAACTACGTTGCAATTAGATTGTATTTTAATATGTCGCTCTAAATAATTAGTTACCTTCGTTCGAATGCATAAGGGATAATAATGCAGTTGTTCAATGCGTGATGCCCACCATATCGCCCACGCGACAACCGGATGTGAGAGTTAGCATACGGGAGCTCTGGCCGGCAGCTATGCAGGCCGAACTCCTTCATGGGGTATAGAGCCTCACCATTATTACAATCATTTCAATATTTGGTTATATTTATATTCCATACAACGTAATAGGCTTTGTATTCAACTCATTAAATTTATCATAATCAATTCCAAATCTGTTCTATTTGTATCCGTATTATGATGGAAATTATTTTTGTAAAACGGTTTGCGGGTTTTCGGGAGAAAATGGTGTTTGTGGTATTAATTTGCATCTGCAAATGAAACATGCTAAATCACGAGATATTTACTGGCGTATATGTTTAAATATTTCAATGTTTGTGCAACATTTGTACAAAATTTTGCAATTAAAAAGTTAAGGACTCCTAGCGAATAGCTTACAGTTAAGTATTTATCGGTTTAAGTTAAATATCATTAAAGCTATTAAATTGACATTTACAAAAATTTTTGTACTTTTGCATTTGAAGATATGTAATTTTGATAACAAAACAATATAAGAGTTTTGCCATTATCTGAAGAATTTTTATTATAATTTTAAATACAAATAAGTCTGCTTATTTTTGCAAATGAAATGCAGAAAGATAATAATAGCATTAAAGGCCATTAGTACTATTTCAAACTGAAATTAACGCAAACTATGGCGATTCCATTTTTTATGTTTTAATTACTGTTTAGATTTATTGATACTACAATTCATTTATGGTACGATAGAAACCCCAGTTGTTTTCCATTCAAAGCACATTTTATCAGTATCGGAACATATGGTTTTTGCTATTCTATCTAAACCTTAATAGCGATCTTCAAAATTATAGTTTGTAGAGTCACTTAACTGAATTTAACATTTAATAAAATTTCGTAAGTAATAAGAAACGTCAATTGTGTTAAATAAAGATATTGTTGTTTCCGGTGAGAATATAAGTAGTGTCAGCAACGTCTCCATAAAACATGAAAGATTGTACTCAACAAATTCCTTATAAGATTTACGTTTTGTGATATTTTACCAAGTAAAGCGCGGTATAATTGAACATATATCATAATTTGTTCTGCTAGCAATATCACGCGAGCGGCCTACTAAGTCCCTTTAAATAATTGGGTACCTGCGTTCGAACGCACAAGAGGTAGTAATATAGTTGCCTCCTGCGTGATGCCCATCACACCGCCCACGCGACAACAGCGTGTGGGTGCTCTGACCTTCTACCTTGCAGACCAACCACGTTTATGGAGTGTATAGCCTCAGTATTATTATAATCACTTCAAAATTTCATTATTTTTATAGGTTTATACAACTTAATAGCCTTTGTATTCAACTCATTGAATTTTTCATAATTATTTCTAAATCTGTTTTATTTGCAATAAATAACCACATTATGATTTAAATTATTTTAGTAAAACTGTTTCCGGTTTTTCGGGGAAAACTGATATTTGCGGTTTTCTTTTGCATCAGCAAATGAAACATCTAAATTACGAGACATTATTGGGGTAAATGTCTCAGTATTTGTGTATCAATTGTACAAAATTTTAGGAAGTTAAAGACTCCTTAATGAATAGCTTACAGTTGTAGTACAGTTAAGCATTGCTGACAGATGACACAACACGTTTCGCAGTTTGTTTCAGATAATAAATATCATTAAAGTTATTAAATTGACATTTACAAAAGGTTTCAGGAGCTACTTTTTGTATGTACTTCTGCATTTGAAGATATGTATCTTTGATAACGAAACAGTATAAGAGTTTTGTCAAAATCGGAAAGATAGTAATAGCATTAAAGGCCACTAGTATTATTTCAAACTGAAAATAACACGAACTATGGCGATTCTATTTTTTATGTTTTAATTACTGTTTAAATTTATTTATACTATAGTTCATTTATGACACAATGGAAACCTCAGTTGTTTTCCATTCAAAACACATTTTATCAGTATCTGCAGATATAGTTTTTGCTCTTCTACCTAAACCTTAATAGCAGTTATTCAAGAACCAATTTTACCCAAACGGATTACCAACTTTATGGCTGTTTATTCGTTCCAAAGCTCCGTAAGTTATAAGAAACTTCAATTGTGTCCAACAAAGATATTACTATTTTCAGTGAGAATATGAAAATGGAAGATTTTACTCAAAAAATTCCTTATAAGATTTAAATTTTGTGATATTTTACCAAGTACAGCGTGGTCTAATTGAATATACATCATAATTTTTTTGCAAGCAATATCACACCAAAGTATAAATGTAAGTCAACATAAAGCATAAATACCCTACCTAGATTGCAGAAGAAAACTTCCATCGGTAACTTGCTCCCCAGTTTCCGGATTACACAGGTAATAGGGCAGACATTGGCATTTTTCCATGTCTTGTGCGCTGCGGAAAAGAGAGAGTTCTTGAGGAATTGGCTCTTCCATTGTTTTGTAATTCTGCTCTTCCTTAGCCTCCTTTTCTGTGAGAATATCTTCAAACACTTGCTTCAGTTTGTGGTGATTTTTCTCTATTTCATTGAACGTTTCGTCGATTTCTTTAAATTTTTCTTTCCTGTTTTTTTTTAAAGATTTAACAAGGGTAACGCAACAACCTGCTAACAGCAGCAAGTACAGGTTTCGGAAGGTGAACGCAACCATGCTGATGATAACACAAACAAGTTTGGGAAAAAACTGACAAGATCTCGCAAGTGGGATATATTTAAGTTCCCTGCCTGGGAAGTAGCGGTTGCTCATGGAAATTCCGTCTATCGAAGCAACTGGGAGCATTACGTAAGACACATTTAAATTTCCTTAACCTCAGTTTCCCGGCTAGACGTAAACCTCGATAAAATATCTACATTTTGCGCATAAATTGATGTTAGTGTATAGTATGTATAGAATAAAAGGTCCTCAAAATTGCAATAAGACGACGAAATAGAAGAAGAAGAATAACTAGAAGGAAGAAGGGAAGAAGAAGAATTGTCAATAAAAGTATAAAGGAAATTGACGGAAGGAATATACTTTATATGTGAATCTTGTATGTCGTCTTAAAAGGCAAACGAATAAAATTATATTTCAGAAAGAATAACAATAAACACAATTGTTTACAGTTGGAGGAAAAGAGACCATAACGAGTAACTGTAGCCTTGAGATCTCTTTGAGACAACGTGCTTTTGTTTCAAGAGGTTGCTGAATACGTATAGTAGAATACAGTATAATTCGGCTATAAGAAAATCGGTTATTACAACGGTTCCCAAACTGTCGGGTGCGCACACCTGGGGGTTGTACAGGGAGGGAGCGTCGAATAAAAAAACAAGATATCAGAATTGATTTTTACATTTTTATCACAAAAAAGCATTAAAACTAAAATTAAAATAAAGCATTTCTAAGTTGTAGATCTAATGACTAATATGTGCCTGCTTTAAAATACACAGTCTGTCCAGGTTTGGATTGATATTCGAGAGCTCTCTGAGCTCCTTTTCTATTTGAAGTTCGTTTCTATATTTAAACTTTAAAACAAGTATTTGCTGAAAGTAGTGCTCAAGTTTTCTAAATGACCCTCCACTGTCTTTAGCAACAACTTTTTACGAATCTCTTCCGGCGGGTAACTCTGGATAAAGTCACACATTGTGGAAAACACCTTAAATCAAATATATTTGTATTATTTCCCTGAAGTTGAAGATTAAATGAATTAAGTTTTTCGAATATGTCTACTAAGTAGGAGAGCTTCATTAGAAATAAATTGTCATAGAATTCTTCTGCATGTTTATGACCCTTCTCGCTCAAGAATATCGATATTTTATTTCTCAGTTCGTAGGCGTGCTTGAACACCTTACCGCGTGACAACCATCTGGATGCAGAATAAAACAACAATGATATATGTTCAGCTCCCATAACTTCGCAAAGAGCAGCGAAAATCCTTGATTTTAAAGGTCTGGTTTTTATGTAATTAACTACATTAATAACTACCATCAAAACAATATTTAGCCCAGGACTTAGGCATTTTAATGCTAAAGCTTCCCCATAAATCATGCAGTGTGACCATACTACTCCTGGAGAGGCTTCAGCTCTATCGGTGTAAATTCGAACACAATCCTTCCACTGCAAATTTGCGCTTGCAACAGCATCATTTGTAATTCTGAACAACTCGACAGCAGTTGCCCTTCCTTGTATAGGCTTGCAAAATAGCAAGTCTTCAACTATAGCAGCTCCCTGACAGAATCTGATATAGCATATCAAATGAGAATCGTTATTGCTGTGTGTTGCTTCATCAAGTTGTATGGCAAATAATTTCTCATCTAACTCAAATTCAAGCTGTTGCTGAATATCCACAGATATATCGTTAATTCTTTTGCAAATGGTATCGTTTGACAGAGAAATATTCTTGAGTTGTTTAGCATCGTTTTCACTAAACATTGTTTCTACCGTGTCTATGGGAGCTGGTAAAATTACTTGCTATGTGGCTTCTTGCATTTGACTGCTTTATAAGCCACTTTATATGATGCCAATACAGCTTTATCATTTCTATAAGAGCTTTGTGGAAATTTGTCTTCTGTTTCCCGAAAAATCTAAGTTTCTCCGCAAATAATCCACGGGACTTATCGACATATTCTTTGTGCAGAGTTTCTAAATGCCTCTTCAATTTATTGGGTTTCATGCCATCTGCAGCTAAATTTTGAGGCAAATAACACATTGAGGTTTGTGACGAAGTAGAAGCTTCTTCGTCTTTAAGTTTATGTTTGCCTCCAATTAAAAATTTATAAACTGTAAAATATACAATAATTTTTTTCAGTGTTTGAACTCCAACTGTTTGATATAAAATAACTTTTCTAGCTGTTTGTACATGGTTTTATTTTTACTGCGTCAATACAGATGCTTACAGTAAATAAGTTATCAATAAACTTGGGTCTTTACACATGTTTATCGTATAGAGGTTACAAACAGACTGAATACAAGAATTCTTACCACCAAACACCTGCAAAAGGGGTTGTAGTGGGAGATACAAAAATTCAAAAAATAATGCGCTCAAATAAGGCTCCAACACCAACTCTCCTATGCAACGTAGTGACAACGACACAACTAACAACTGACGCGCTGCCGCTGCTTTCATAGTCGCATATTTTCAATCCAGAAAGTTCGAAACGTATCGGAATCTGCTGAGAACATTCGGGTAACAGTAGATCAGGTGATAATGCACCACATCGGCAGCGTAGCCAATATTGCCAAGTCGACTTAAATAAGTTCCTGCGTATTGGGTTATTCTCATCTATCTTATATTATGCAGGGGGCGTAGAATTACTGAAGCTATAAAACGGGGGGGGGGGGGGTGTAATACGAAAGTCTGCGAACCGCTGGGTTATTAGATATCTTGATTGTAGGATAATTTTGACTTTGTACCGCCCAACCTTCAATAGAGCAGATGTGAATTGAACTTCAAAGTCCAGTGCTTGACCGAAATACAAATCAATTTATTTTATAATTGCTCATTTGGAAATACCCTTCATGGCTCACATTTTTGCTGATCCTGATGTACATATAATCACTATTTCGTCTATTTTTATTGAGGTAAATGAAGCTGGCAACGTCAAGTATTATGCTATGTGGCATTGTTTATTAATCATCAATTTTTGTATTTGGTTTCCACATAGCATTGCTTATTTCAATTTGTTTCAGTGCTCCAATATTGTTCATCGTGGTCATTTAGAAAATATTTACCATATTTACAACATTTTAATATCATTTTGATAATCATTAATTGTAATATTATTAATTTAAGGTCATTTATGTTATGAATTATGAATTTTGCTAAAAAAATAATTGATCGGCCGTGTGAGGTGTCAAAACATTTCTTTTTAAATTAGCAATATAGCTATAATTTCAGTCTTGACGTGGAAGATATTTTCAAAAAGTTATTTAAATATTTAAGATTTGATTAATTTCATTCTGCTTTCCCATGGTTATGGTAAAATGTACTTATTTTTGTTTGTATTATGATGTTGCCATGGTTGCTTGTTAGAAAAAAAGCAAAATAAAACAACCGGGAGTTGCCTTGAAAATCTCAATGTGAACAGACGCTCGTCTGGCGAGTCAATTAAAATTGTTATTTTGTGTGATTGTTATATCCTGTTTCAATGAGACTATGTTATTACATATTAGGGTTCAAATCAGCGCTATTTGTTAGATATCTGTGTGAAAAATTGATAACATTCGACAAGTATCAAAGTAGCGTCAGTGGACTTCAGTTCTTTCTTTTCGACATGTTTTGTTTGTTTCTGCCTTTGACGTTTAAAATGTCAACAAACTTCAAGGTTAGGAATCATATAGAAGTTAGACAAAAAGTTTTATACCAGTTAATTATTTGGGAGATATTCGCATCACATTCTGGAACTCCAACTGGAATAGCAATAGAATTTAATATAAAATTAAATAAATCAAATAAGTAACATCAAATCAACAACAATTTGAAACGTGAAGCATGTTTGGGGTTAACAATTTAAAAAGGAAATATATAGTTGCAACATATTTTTGAGTTTATTGCTATATTTGAACATTTGAAATAATAAGCAGTAAATAATATTTGGGTTAATTACCTTGTGAAACGATTTTACGAATACGAAGATACTCAGTCCAAAGTTTTTCTGCGAGGAACTTAGAAAAAAATCAATAAGTAATGGATTTTCGTTTTGAAGTTCAAGGTTAGCAGGTCGCAGGAGTGTCATCCTAATTTCATCTAGTGAAATTTACCAACACCAGAAGGAACTAAGCAAGTGCTTCTATGTGAAAAGGTGGGTCCGTTTGAAAGCGCTTCGTTAAATTAGACCTTACTATTTATTTCATGTAACTTTGTCAGTTAATTGTTAAAGTTGTTTAAAATTTTACAAGAAAAATCTTAGATAATTCGATAACATTTAACTCATTTCTTAGGTTATATCCATATTTTATAAGTTCATGTTTACTACCTTGTATCTTTCGCCTTGTTCAGTTAATCAGCGCAAGGGACCGCGGTGGTCTAGTGCGAGAACGCATTGGCCACTCGAGGTCACAGTAAATGCAGTTGCTCCGTTGGGGCGATCGAATCCAGACTGGGGCGACCGCATTTGCTTAGTTAAGTTTAGGGTGCATGTTGCATGAATGTTTAGTATGTAAGGGACGCCCGCACCCCCCTGAAGTAATGCGAAAGCGGTTCCAGGGGGGGAACGGTAGTATGAATGTGTGAGAAAAAAAAAAGTTAACCAGCGCAAGAATTTAAAGGTTATAGAGTAGTTACCAAAGTTTATATTAAAAACCCTGAGATAAGAGTTGTTTTAAAGTTTATGTTTAAAGTGTGCCCTTTGTGTAGTTTCGACAACTTATGTAATAATATTGTAATATATTTTTTTTCATAAGAATTATTCATTCCTTTTTTTTTTCTTTTCAAATATATTATTTTTGTCGCTTCAATGTGGGGCTCATATATAGGTCCCTCAATAAAACATCATAATAATATATTCATATAATATTGCAGAAATTGGACCTCAACGCGGCTGATAACATAAGACGCAAGATCGAGTGTATTCTAATGTAATGGAACAGTAAAGTTTTCGATCGACTAAAAGTTCCTATTTAAGAATCTGTGTTGGTTTAGTACGTATCCAATTACATCAGACCCTTTATATTCAACCATAGAACTATTATGTAAACTATTTCAGTTAGTTTCAGAAACGTTCATTATACAAAAATACTAAATAATAATAAATATCAAGAAACATTTGAAACCGCTAAAATTAATTGTAAACCGGAAGTGTGATTTGTAACAATTCGAAAAGTTGAATAGATCAGTGCGGGAAAAGTCACAATAATATAAACTGAGAACAAAAAGACGTTTGTAAAATCTATGTTTCCATAAGAAAGTGATGTAAAGTTTTTTAATAATTTTCGAGTTTTATGTAAAGTGTTCTGCTTATTTTAGTCATGGGCCTTAAATGAAGTAGGACTACGCAGGTCTCAAGATTTGCAATTGTAGTTATGACGCTAATACTAATGTATTTTTTTGCACGATAATTAAAATAAAATACTGTGGTACACGCTCAACCGCAGTTTGGTGGAGGCGCAGGATATTAGTAAATTATAATGCCTTAAATATAAAGTGTCATTGAAAAGGGTTATTTATGTAAATAGTAATGTAAGAATACGTGGGCTTATAATAGTCTACAGATTCCTGGTCTCTATGGAATGGGGGCGGAGAATTGGTGGTAGCGGCACTCCCTGACGATGAGCACAGGTTCATAGTCGTGAGGGTGAAATGGGGGTGGTCGTCGGTAGTTTCGGTAGTTTCTGTAGCAACTACAGGGGTTACGTGGCGGCCGGGACCGGGGTGCTGGAGACAGAGCAGGCGGTAGATCTTTTGCCGCCGGGGCCAGGTAATCCTAATATGCGCCTACCAAATTATATTGTCAGTTAATAATAATAATATTTTATTCTGGAATGTCTGTACATTACATTATATTATAAATCGGAGCAGTTTAAGTCAATTTGAAAACTCACATTTTGCGGTCCGCGGGACGTTTATTAATTGCGAATTAAAAATTATGCTGAAATCGTATTTCTACTACGGAGTTAATCAAGACCCGTTGCAGAAGTAGTCTCACAAACTCTTCTCTGCTTCACCTTGTACCATTTACAACATCAGAAATTGATGTGGATATTTCTGAGCTACTGAATGTTACAGATCGTCTCCAGTCGTCATACTGAACACTCCTTTAATTTTAATGTAATATGTCTTGTAATTGAATGTGTACTGTTTCTTGATTAAAATGTGAGATAAATTGACTTGCAGACGAAATATCATCTACTTTTAACAAATTGAATTGTTGTGGTGGTCTAGTAAATTTTTAGAATTCCACTTCAAAAATAAATTTAATAATGCGGTTGTCTGCTTTCGGACCCAAGCTTCTTGCCTACTCGATTTATTTACGGCTCTTCCCTTAAGATGTAATTTGGGAAAAACCGGAGCCAAGAACGGCCAAAGGCTGAGTGCTTGAAAACGCAACGGGAATCTACACCTTGCCCCACAAAAATTGCACCATATTTCGACATGTGATGAAAAGTTCTAGAATGAAAATTAACACGTGCGACTTTCGAGAGGAGTCCGAAAACATTTCCTAAATATTTACCACTGTTTAACAAAGGCATTCCTAGAAATCCCGTCTGAACGGCGAAAAAATATCTTACAAAGAAAAACCTTGAACAACTCTGGGACTCCTTTGGTCATAAATTATTTCAGAACGGAAAATACCTACTAACAAAACTCCTGCCAACACAACCCAATCGCAACATAGCGAAACGGTAACCCAAAATAAGACTGTAATTAAAATAACGTTATTAATTCTTACGAAGCGGCAAACAAATTACGGAATTAATTCCTATAGAGCGGCAAATTTTAAACAAACATAATCTACTGAAGCTGTTTTTAAAATGTTTATTCGGCGTAGAGGTAATTTTGTCGTTTTGTGCATGTACTTGAGCTTGTCATTGCAGCTAGGGAGTAGCAATAAAAACACAGTAAACTGTAGTTTCCAAGAAACATTAAGTTCTTAGCCCTATAACCATAAAATGGGATCCTTCTTTGAATTATACAATGCATTCGTGAACAAAATATGAAAAACAGGCAGTAAAACCAAATAGTTAATGGCGAAGGGCCTAAAATATCTTTAAATGAAAGAGTATAGTTTTCTAGGAATTTGTATAACTAGACAAGCGTCTGAAATACACTTGTTTAGGTGGTTTCGTCTAGCACTGCAAAAATATCAAATTGTTTTATTTATTTTCAGAAATTGAAATGATAAATGAAATGAAATGAAAAATTTGAAAACCTATACGGCGGCGATTCAATTCTAATCAGTTTATTGTAATAATTATTTTAAGGCAGCTGCCGGTGGCAAGTGCCGCTGCTCCCTGTAGCCCCCGCCTAAAACCATCTCTGGCTGGAGCTAGATCTTACTTTCGGACAACCAACCTATTTTGCAATTTTCAAAGTCATACGGTCCAGAAAATGTAGTAGAATTTACGCAGAAAGGAGATAAAAGGGATACTAGGCATGAAAGTTGAAATAGAACCTCTAAAAAATCAGAACGAGTCTCCCAATGCAATAAATGCCAAACTTATGGACACACTCAAAGATTCTGCAACAGAATAGCAAGATGCGTGATATGTGCCGGAAAACACTACACAAAAGAATGAAAACAGAAGACGAAAGAAGCTCCCGGATTTGATTTAATAACAGGGAAAGTATTGAAACACCTACCCAGAAAAAGACGACTAAAACTAGCTAACACAATAAATGCAGCATTTGGACTACAATATATACCGAACGTATGGATGGTAGCCGAACTAATAATGAAACCAAGAAAACCGTTGAAAGAAACAACAGCATATCGGTCCATCTCGCTCTTACCGATAATTTCAAAGCTATTTGAAAAACTATTACTTCAAAGGCTCAAACCAATTGTGACGTTCCTTACGCCTATCTTTAGACTACCCGTTTTGCGTCTAGTATTTATATTTCGAAGTTGGCCAACCTGTTGAATTTTGGGCGAGTCCAAGTTTCAAATTTTGAGGGGAGATTTTTGGATACAAGACAGTTGCACGTAGTTCGTTGTGCAAGCTACTACGATTGTTTTCTCTGGAGGTATTTTTGTGTCGTAGATTCAATTTAGTCATTGTTGACAGGGAAGCTTTTCCATTCTAAAAATCTACGTCACTTAAGAGTTTTGTGTCTTCGATTGGAAGATTAACTCAGGAAGTTTTTCCAATTTATTATACCACAGTTGAGGAAGCTAGTGTTCATGCCAGTATAAAAAGCATCTGGTGAGTTTTATTTCACGAACATTTGTCTTGTTCCATTCTTTTGGTTCTGCTTGCTAACTTTTGTATCTTAATAAAATTTAGGCACGAAGTGTGGGGTAATTAATCCGCCCATATAGGAATCGAGAGTGATAACTATCAGGAGAATTTACGTTTCACGGAAATTCCGATCCACTTCGCCGTGCAGATATCTGGATTTACTTGACACCTGCGATTGGAGGTCACATTCTTCGCAGACCTGCGTTCGGAGATACGAAAACTTCGTTCAAGGGAGGTGTAATTTTATATTTCTACCTAAGATTTGATTTATTTATCACTAGTTCAAAATTTTGTAGCAATAATTAACCATCTATTATTATTATTCGTCGTAAATATTTAAACTTTATAATATTCGGGAAATTATATACTTTGTTATGATGTTGTAATAGTACGGCAATTTTACGTGGTTTTGTTATATACAGGGTACTCCAACCGTCGTGTATTATTGCGTCTTGTAGTTCATGTTGGGTCAAATTAATTATATTGTTTATTTTATCGCTCGCCTAATCGTATAGATCTCTTCGTTAGCTATGCGTTTTTGCTTCTTAAGTTTATGAATTTATGTTGTGTAACCGATACGCAATAATTACTTAGGGTTTGTGTGAGTTGTTTTCAGCAGGGTAATTGTTTACCTCTACGTAAAATTGACTTCACTAAGATTTTTTTTTTTTTGTGTATTAAAACTGATTCATGAGATTTTTAGTTGAATATTAAATTTTCATTTAGTGGCCATTTGTCTTTTCATTTATGACGAAAATATTTTGTATATCTGCTTAAAGCGAGTACTACTACGGAAGGAAAGGTAGGTGAATGCTGGACCTGAGAATCCGACTTTTCTAATTTTTTATATCTAGGATTGTGTTAGTAATTTAGAAGTCGGTGACGCCTATTTTTTTCTTATTGGAACTCAGCCCATCTTCGATTGAGTTCACCGGGATGCTAACATAATCATTTTTAGTAATTCATCTACAGTGCAGTGGCGTAGTAGGAAAAGGGGTTTTGACTTTTTCGCTAATATTTATGGTATCATTTTTGTGTGAATTTATTAGGCGTGACACAATCTTAGAAAGAAAAGAACTGATACCAGTTTGGATTCCGAAACCAACATTCAACTGTAGAGCAAGTTCACAGGGTAATAAATAGAGTCCGGATATATATGCGCTAAAAAGTTCCTATGTATGCATTTTTTATGCGCTAAAAATCTGCTATAATATGCTGTAATATATGTGAATATAATATTCGAGTCCGTTGGAGAATTCCATAAAACCCGCGTACCTGTACGGTGTCGCATTTATTCATTTTGTGCAACACTTCGCCGTTGGGGTTACCTTGATTGATATCCAGCAGGGTATTCCAGTTAGTGTCAATCAGGTTAACAGACCAGAGAAATAAGAAATTAGAGGTCTTATAAGCCGATCAGGCCAGGCTAATTTGACCTTTGATTTTCATATTTTTCCCGTTAATTGGGAATTTCCGAACTAATTTAACAATACGTTCTAGTCGGTCAGGCCATATTGTACGTATTTTTAAAATTAGGCATTAACAATTTCAAGTACTCACCGTAAAATGATATTTTTTTTACAACATTCTACGAAACATTTAAATTCATTTATCGTCCAGATTAGAAGCGAAGAACGTTTTCCCAGAACATCTGGTTCTAGCGAACTGGTGGTTGTCTCTGTCCGTCCATTGAACCAGCGAAGACACGCTGTCCAGGCGGACTAAATTAACCAGTATGCGTAGCAGGTGACAAGTTAATCTAATAACTATGTGAACACTAAAACCGATTCCGATTAGTGGTTTCGGGATACACTTTGTTAAACGCATTCAAAACTAACTGTCAGGTGGCAACCATTTTCGTTTGTTTATGTAAATACAGAATACACCCGCAGGCGCCCTACAGCTGGAACGTAACCTTCGCCGTTCATTCAATAGAACTCCCGATTCCATCCAGGGGCGTACCGACCAGGATTTTGCAGACCTTAATATTTGCTTTATAACCTCAGAATCAAATATATTTTTGCCCTTATTGTAACAGTTAAATATAATAAATCCTGTTATAACTATTAGAGTCTCTACGCACGTTATTACGAACTTCTGGCTCTGGCAACCGCCCCACGTGGACGGACCGTCACACACTCAACCACAGCATCATACCGCATGCTAATACAGCTAAGCATCTGGGAATGAACTTGGGTGTCAAACTACGATGGTAGATAACATGAAGAAGAAAACAGAAGAACTAAATATAAAATATAGGAAAATGTATTGGGTACTGGAAAGAAATACTCAACTTTCAATACATAACAAGTTACTTCTGTAAAATCAAGATTAAAAACCAGTATGAAAATATGATTGTCAACTTTGGGGCTGCGCCAACAAAACTAACATTAAACTGTAACGGTTAAAAGTTCGCCTGTATTTAGGCAACCCAGGTTTAAATGCAAGGTGAGGATAGATAACGCGTTTTTGGGAAAGCGAAGACAGACACGCGAGAAGACGGGCCGAGGAAGTCGAAAGAGACTGGTCGAAAGCGTACGCGCGGCTTTGCGAAAACATTAAATTTGTGTTTTAAAGATAATAATTATCGATTAATCAATTAATACAATATTAAAAAGCAACGAAGTGCAACAGAAAGAAAGTGTTGTGCGTCTAAAGAGATCCCAGCAGTCCACCTGTCAATCTGCATGAGATTAGCGAATCATCGTGCACCAAGTCTTATCGGCAAGTACTTTCTTGTTTACTCTTTTCGTGATCTGTCCGAGCGCATAAAATTTATGCATACTGTAATAAAGAAACTTGCATTTAAACAGATAAATCTTGGCATAATATCTGGGATTAAGTACTTTAAAATAGAAATTGTTCTAGCTTGTCTTTGCTTGACCCTTTTCCTCGTCGAGGTCCTCTCGGCTGGCGCCCAAAAAAAAAACAATACTTATAAAACCCACGCCCTTGCATCCGACTAATACAGCTGTCGTGTTTGTGCAAATTTCAGTAAATTTAACGTCACAAAACAAATACAAAAGTTCCAGAATAAAGTGCCGAGAAATATCGTAGATGGACCCTGGTCCGCTAGAAACAGTGACGTGATATAATTTTCAAAATATTTACTGCGTCATAATAGGTACAAATAAACTTAGTCGAAACATACATATTACAGAACATAGAACGTTTTAAAGGTTGCGTGGTCTTAAGCCATCCTTTCGGCCAATCATCTCTGATTTTTAAAAGGCTGCCGTTCTTTGTTGGTAGCTTAGCGGCGGTAATACTGGTTCGTATGCCAAGAGGGTAGGGAATGCTGATTTTCCTTGATTTCGTTCATAGGGTTCCTGAGGGAAGCTAGGGAGTGATGATATGTTCTCTTGTAAGGGCAGAACTCTTTCCTTTCATTTGATACCACATATGCCCTGTTGTACATGTGTGGGGATAAAGTAATTGCGTGTTCTAGTTTCGGAGAAAAAATTGAGCTTCTCTATGCCATGTAGATCTCGACAAATATCTTCCTACACCATCGCTCCAGAGTACCTTAAAATGTTCATAGTTGGCAATAGTCTGTTTTCCTTAATTATTTTATTCAATTTGTTAATTGTTGCTTGCCTTACTCCGCTGAAATTCATATTTATACACTGTGTCTATAAAGTAACCCCCCCCCCAACTAATTTTTGAACGACTTGATATTTTACCACAATATTTGGTGTGCTTTAATGGGAAATTAAATATTATTTTTTAGCCCATGATTAAATTTTCTATCGTTTAAAATGGCGGCTGGGCGCCATTTTGAATTTTTATTTTAAATAGAAAGGGGGGTCGAGTGACACCTCATTTGAAAGGTCGTTTAATTCTGCGTCTGATCCTAGAGTT
>JABXWE010007631.1:0-13368 GCA_014611495.1 Limonius californicus
ATTTTATTGTGATCCCTTTTTCATACTCTTTTTTTTTTCAATCGTTCTTTGTACTCTATTGGTTTTTTGTATTCTACCTGAGACTCTATTGCTTTGTATATATCTTCTCCAGATTTGTAGCTCTGTATTTCATTTTTATTGTGATCTCTTGTTTATCCTCTATTTATTGCAATCATTCCTTGTACTCCATTGGTTTTCTGTATATTACCGGATACTCTATTGCTTTGTATATATGTTCTCCAGGTATGCACCTCTGTATTCCATTTTTACTGTGATCCCTTGTTTATACTCTATTTTTTGCAATTGTTCTTTGTGCTCTATTGGTTTTTGTGTAGTATCTGATACTCTATTGGTTTGCATATATCTTCTCCAGATATGTGCCCCTGTATTCTATTTTATTGTGATCTCTTGTTTATACTCTATTTTCTGCAATTATTCTTTGTGCTCTATTGGTTGTTTGTACCTGATACTTTATTGCTTTTTTATTTTTCCAGATATCCACCTCTGAACTCTGTTTTATGGGGATCTTTTTCTTATCCTCTGTTCTTTGTAATCTATTGATTTTTGCTGTATTATCTGATACTTTATTGATTTGCATTGTATTTCTCCTAATTATTTTCCATTACACTTAGTTACTTTCGCTTTATTTACTATTCTCTGCGTATTGTGGTGATTCACACTCTCTTACAAAATAGTGATACTTGAAATGATATTGCTTTTACACATTTTTCGTAGATATCTACTTATGTATTCTATTCTATTGTGGTGTTCTGTTTCAATCCTGTTTTGCTGCTATCGTTCCTTGTACTCTACGACGTAATACTTTATTGTTTTGCACTGTACTGCTATGAATGCTTATTCTTTACACTTAGCTATTTTCGCTTTATTGCGTATTCTCTGTTGCACACTGTTGGTTTTCACTCTACAACTATACGATGTAGTGCTTCGTGTTCTATTACTTCATAGAGTACTGTTTTGTATATTTTTTCCACATATCTACCTCTGTACTCGATTTTATTATGATGTCTTGCTTATCCTCTGTTTTTCTGCTACCTATCTTTCTCTGTAATCTATTGATTTTCACTCTCTTCTCTGATACTTTTATGCTTTGTACTGCAACGCTCTGAAATCTTTCTCCTTACATAGGGTTACTTTCACATTATATACTATTCTATGCTGCATTGTGTTGATTCACACTCCATTACAAAGTAGTGACTCGTGTTCTAACACTTGAAACGATATTGCTTCCTATATATTTGTTAAATATCTACTTATATGCTCTATTTTATAGTGCTTTCCTGCTTATCCTCTGTTTTGCAGCTATCGTTCTTTGTACTCTATGTCGTAACACGTTATTGCTTTACACTGTATTGTTATGAATGCTTTTTCTGTACACTCAGTTGCTTTGGATTTGTTGGATATTCGCTATTGCTCTCTGTTGGTTCACACTATAATTAATTTAATAGATATCTACCTTTGGACTTTATTTTCTAGTGATATCTTGCTATACTCTATGTTTCTACTAAAGTTTTTTATACTCTATTAGTTAATACTTTATTACTTCATAGATTATTGCTTTGCAGTGTACTGTACGCCCTTGCTCTTCCTCTTGCTTTAGTTTATTGCCTATTCTCTCCCATATTCTGTTTTCACACTATCGTTCTTTATAATATGTCATCATCTACTCTATTATATAATACTTTGTTGCTTTAGACTCTATTGCTCCGTGTTGTGTATTTTCACAATCTATACCTTCTTACTTCTTACCATTTGTCATTTTTACCTGTGCGACTCTCTGTTTCGTCTCGCCCTATTGCTAAGAAGTTTCCTAGCACATTATTGTTGCATGATAGATTGCTTTGTATTCTGTTGCTGTATTTCCAATTGTTGCACTCTATTTTTCTGGTTTGTTATTTGCTATTATGCGCCTTGTACTATGTTATTTACTTGCTAGTTGCTTTATTTAGCTTCTTATTGTTCACTATACTATACTTTACATCTTCTTTGTATTTTATCGCATTACACTTTATTGTTTTGCATTCTATTGCTTTTGTTTTTTTCCCTAGTGCTTAGCTACTTTCGCATTATTATTTTTCAGTTTATTGTACTTAGTACATCCCCTTCTGTTTCGTATCGTATAGTTTTATGTAGTGATCCCTACCCTTATACTGTATCGGTTTATATTGTATGGTATGGTATGGTACTCTATTCCATTGAACCGTATTAGTTGGTACTCGATTACCAGTTCGTACTATGATGCTGCGTACGCTATCACTTTATACGATATCGCTTCGTACTGCATTAGTGCATAATCTATTGCTTCGTACTTTCGTGCTCTATGCAGTATTACTGTGTTACTTTCATTAATTTGTTTTATACACCATAACTATTTATTCTGTTATATCTATATCATACTGTATTGCTTCTTGCTCTATTATCCTACTATGCACCCTTTTCTAATTTGTATTTATTGCGGGTTTCCTATTACTTCGTATACTTTTGCCTTTTTAGGCTATTCTGTTCTATTTTACTTTTTATTCTATTGACAAGTTTTTTAATTTTTCATCCAAAATGATGACTATCAGTTATTTCGGTATAATGTTTCTATTACTTTAATAATAAATAAAGAGTTGTGAATAGAAGACTACGTAGATTGGCAGTACCACAGGGGTATCACTAAGGGAAATAGAAATTTGTCTCTATATCTATAGATAAATGGCCTGTTAGTTACTTACGATGAGTAGGTTTTGTGTTCTCTGGTTCTTGGGATTTTCTGTAGGATGTTCGTATGACAACCGGGACCGACAGCTTACCGTGTTCTCCGAAGCACGAAGTTGAAAGTTAACAAAATTAAACATTTCCTAGTCAGTTTCTCTATGTTTCAACTCTTTAAAATATCTGTCAAGTTAAGAACTTTCAGTTACTATTATGATTTTTTTTAATAAAGTGAAGGTATTGTGAACTACTACTGATTGCGAATTTACAGATCCAAAGATGACACTTACTTCATATATTCATGGAAGAAGGTTGGCCAACGTGCCCCAGTTTGGATTCTAGACGAAGATTTTAACATATTAAAAAAAGTTGCTATAAATATTCCAATTCAATAATAAAACGTATATTCTGTGCCTTTCGGATTCGCTATTTGCTATATCATATTTTAAAGAGCTTCCCATATAATCTAGGCTGATACTTTGCGAATATATTAATAAAATGCGCAATATATCAACACTTTCACTCCCATTCTGAAGCGTCAGTTCGTAAAAAATTTAATGTCGCTGTGTAGGCTCCATTCAAAATTGGGACAAATTTCACCAATATTTTCTAAAATCGTATTACTGCTGTAGGCGTACATGTGGGAATGTTGCTCCGCTTTTCATTTCAGAAGCCAACTTTGGCAGTTCTCCTGCACACAAAAAGACCTCCATTCGATACTTTGATGATAAAGCTCCACAATCATTCCCGCGTGGAGCTGAGGCTTTAATTGCATTTGAAAAGGAATATTGCCAATTAATTATGTATTTATTGGCGGAAATTATTAGTTACCGATTGCCTGCATTAATTTATTTTATCGGTTCGAAAGTAACATGTAGGACTCAAAACCTACGCTCTTAAGTGGACTTGATTTGTGTTATTACGCGTTCGCCTACACAAGTAATTTTTTTAAATTTTCTATGAAAGGATCAGGTGGACAAAGAGCACATACAGTAAAACACTCGCAAAGGCTGCCTAATAATGCTGTTTTAAACACATGTTGGAAAAAGTGACATTTTGAAGCTGGATTTCCATCAAACTCTGCTCACATTTAAACCGCCTCCGGCGCTCAAACGGACATAACTTTGAAAAGACACCGAAATTGAAAAAAAGCTTGCTTAATGGTGTACATTTGGTTGAGTGTCATCATGTTCTGGTTTTTAGTTTTTCGTAACTGTCAGCTTGGGGTAAAATTAATTCTTTGAAATAAAATCGGGTTTAAAAATTACAGAGGTATGTCAAACACTTTTTAAATTGGAATTTCATTATCCGTCAAGTAAAACTGTAAAATTTAAAACCAGCCGTGACAGTGACGTAAATTGTTATTAAATTCGCCAGAATTATCATGTCATGCCATGCCTAAAGGTTTTGCAATTTTGGGAAAAAGGCAAACGCACAAGTTTCTAAAAATTTGAAGGTTATAATTTCAAAACCTGATACAAAATCGGTTAGAACTTTAAACAATTAAGAAGTTCTAAGCTTTCAAAATATTGAAAATTACACGAACCTACATTTTGAACGATGATAGCAGGCATAAGAATGGTGACCATGCCATTAATTATTTTTTTTGTAACGAAATAGTTAACTATGGTTATACCTTCTATTCCCTCTATCGAAGTTATTTTTTCCAATCTCTGGAGATCTAGTAGGACAAAAAACCTTGTGATCATCATTAGATTTTCCTTAAATAAGAATCCGTTTTAACACACTTCGAAGAAGTTTCATTTCTAAACTTAGTTATTTAGGTAACAGGATTAAGACTAACAACCTTGCAGGCCAGCAACGCGCTAACTCTATACACTCGTGAAACTGCTACGTTATTTATTGCAACTGAGTTTAAGAAGCGCTCTTTAACCGATATAGTTCAAGTTAGAGCCTTTACTTCGAATAGCAGAATTTATTTACTTAAGAAACTTAAGTCTGGTGACTTTGCAGGATTAACATGAGTGCTCAAGACTGTGAATTAATTATTCATTGCAATTCTTCAGCTGCCTGGAGAAAGCGTTTGCTATGGTTGAAATTTTAAGTATGAATATAAAACTTATTTAATTAGAAGGTTCGACGTCTGGAGATCTAGTAGGACTAATCTACCTTATAAAGTTGTTTCATCATACTGTAAAAAAGTGTATCTTAAAAAGAACCAGTATATAACACAAGTAAGTGAAGTTAAAGCGGTTTCTTCGAATATAAGCACACGAAAAGTTAATGTGGAAGGTAACTATGAAGGTCAGTATAGTGTTTAATTACGATTCCTATGTATTTTTCATACTTAAGTGGAAGAGAATCGGAGATAACTTATTTTTACGTTAAACATAATAGCTGTGTAGGTGGAAGGTATCATGTCTGGAGATCTAGCGGGACAAAAGTAATACGATTGCGTTCATTATTAAAAAAATAATCATTCAAGTAAGAGCGTTTCACTGATAGACCTAGCAGAAATTTTCCGTCGAAAATTTAGCTTTGCAGGCCAGTAGTGTGCTTGTTCAAGATACTTTTTTTAAATTTGGCTCTGGTGTAATGTTTGTTTAGTGTAGATATAGCTCTTACACCCAACTTAAGTTATCTAAATAGAGTATGTGGTATTCCGCCCTCACGGTATGGTATGGTAGTACGTTCTGGAGATCCAGCAGGACAGTAATGTTCCTTTTCATGTCTTGTCCTGATGAATCTCCAGACCATACACATGTATATATATATATATATATATATATACTAATTGGACTACCAGGTATCGTAGTATGGTCTGGAGAGCCAGCAGTTTAGTAGACTTCGTTGAATTTCAAGTTTCACTTTAATTTTACAATAATATTTATGTACTTGATATAAGTCGGGCGAAACTGCAGGACGGCTGCATCTTAACTTCAATTTTTCTGGTTAACTATTGAAGGCGATAATTGGACTACAATAAAGGAGGCCAACGTCCAGCAGTGGACAAATATATAGGCTGATTGATTGATTGAAGGCAGAGAGGATTCGTTTCTAAAAGCAATTTGCTAACATTATAAGTGAAGTACGACATCTCCTTTCTTTCTGTTTAATGGGAATGGCTTACCTATACGAGAAAGTGGATGAGGTGCAATCTTTACGGAATTAGATCACTATATACTGATATATTACGTTAGTGTTAATGTAGAAACCAACAGAATATATAAATAATTATTAATTGATATACCAATAAATAGCCTATTTAGTATATCTACCAGGGTTTATTAGCTTGTAAACACTAGGTTTGGGGATCGTGTAGGCTAAAAGTATGTCCTATACTTATTCTACTGGATATATATTGCTGTGTTTATCCCTTAAATAAATATAATTATTGCCCCACGTTGGTAGCGACCATAAAGTTGCTATGTAATAAAAGTCATGTTACAAAACTAACGCCAACTAGCCCGAACATAAAACTGTTATCTCAGGGAATTTAAAATATGTCTCTACTTGTGGCTTCGTGTAGTTTAAAAAGTTGAAAAAACATTAAAAACGTTAAAACAAAATTTTAAAAAACAAATTTTAAGTAACACGGCTGTTAAAATTATCAATTTATAATTAATAAGACCAATTCAGCCAAAATATCACAAATCTTTATTCTTTAGTAATTCATTTTGTATAAAGTGAAACCATTGTAAAAAGCACCAATAAACGATAGTACAAACATTTTAAAAATTTTGTTAATAATACGAACAATATTCAAAATTCAACTGTTGCACCCCTAATAAAAGAAAATAAAAAATATATAACTTTACCTTTTATTCCCAAGGTTTCATTACTCATTGAAAAAGAATTAAAAAAACATAATTTCAACATTGCTTTTAAAAATACAAATACCTTAGGAAGACAGTTTTTTCATAATCTTAAAGATAAAATAAATTTAAATTCAGAATCGAACATAGTATACCAAATAGATTGTAATAATTGTGATGCTAATTATATTGGCCAAACTAAACAAAGATTAAAAACCAGAATAAATCAACATAAATATTCAATTAAAATTAAGATTAGCTCTCCTAATAAACCTACTACTGCCCTTGCTGATCACGCTATTGATAACGTTCACAACTTTAATTTTTATACACCCAAAAT
The DNA here is from genome assembly GCA_014611495.1 of Limonius californicus. Taxonomy (NCBI): domain Eukaryota; kingdom Metazoa; phylum Arthropoda; class Insecta; order Coleoptera; family Elateridae; genus Limonius; species Limonius californicus. Next base: position 6,832 of record JABXWE010007631.1, read on the forward strand.
TTTGCATAGAGAATCAAATTAAAAAAAAGACTGGTTTATGAAATGCTTGAAATAAAAAAACGCCCTACAGCTATTAATTATCAAACTGATATAGAAAATTTAAATTAATTTATCATAACTTACTGTAACATTTAAAAATATAAAAATGATTATGTTTTGCTAATAAAGATTGGCAATATATTCAGTCAATAGTTTATTTCCTAGTGTGTTTTGAAAACTTATATTTGGTAAACTTGTAATTTAGGGAGTCCTGCGCATTAATATTAAGTCTGTTTCGCTCATGTTACACACATGGTTCTAGCATTTTTGGATATAAGATATTACAATTTTAAAATTAAATAAGTAATAAATTGTTAAAAATGTTTGTTTTACAAATTGACTTTTAATATGTGCAAATTATTATACAAGAAATTACTCATTATCCCATTAGGTAATTCATTTGTATTTTCTTACTTTTTTTATTGATTCTTTCACAAACTTATTTTTTCAGATATAATAATAATTGTAAGAATTTCCTGTTTTGAGAAAGCTAATTAATATAGCGAAACGTAAACAAAATTTGTAAAAAATGTATGTATAATTGTTTATGATGATCTTTTAACAAAATTTTTAAAATGTTTGTACTATTGTTTATTGGTGCTCTTTACAATGGTTTCACTTTATACAAAATGAATTACTAAAGAATAAAGATTTGTGATATTTTTGGCTGAATTGGTCTTATTAATTATAAATTGATAATTTTAACAGCCGTGATACTTAAAATTTATATTTTAAAATAATATTTATAGTTTAATACAAGATTATGTTGGAACGTTCGAACTAAAAACGGATCACCTCCAGTGGCTTGCGCTGCTTAATTTCTTAGAACAGATCTACGCAGCCAGTAGCGTCAGAGTTTACAATTTATGGTTACACTTTACAGTTAACCAAAAGAAGAAAGGACACCTGGCGACTGAAGGTCGCTTTACGTGGCATTAGAATAAAAGGTTCCGCGTTTGAAACTTGAAAATAAAACTCGGAAAAAGTTTTCACAACACCAAATACATTTTCTCGTGCCTTAGTGCTGTTCGCTAGGGAGTAGAGAGAGAGCCATGCACAATTTTGGAGTGTTCTTAAAATGCAACAAACAATCCGCAGGCACGCCCCTTAAGACTGGATCGAATAGAGTCAACGTTAATAGCCAAGACTTCAAAGCTTTTATCACAACAGCGGCACAACCACAGGGACAGGAAATGGGCTGAATATTAATCCACCAAAGGCGATCGGCAAATTCGCAATGAATTGCTTTCCCAGGGTTAAAATTCCAGCGTGTTTCTTTAATCCGACACTTGTCGATGGTTCTATTCACTCCACAGTGAAGACAGCGGTACGAAATTAACGCGATGGACACCCATCGAAAACCCAAGCCGCCCCTGCAGTACTTAATTACGGCGCTTATCACAACCAACCGGGTCGAAGAAGATGTTAAATTCGACTGAAGAGAAAACGCAATGCCAATATGCATTGGCAGAAACTGTTTCGCCTCATTACGAAATATGTTGCAAGAATTCTAGAACAATTTAATACATAGGACTCCAAGGGCAAGAAATGTCCAGGTCAAGCGCGTAGACAAAATATTAATCGGCAATTTTCCATGATAACAAAAAAAAGTCCACGCCAAACTGTATTTGGGAAATAATAATATAGTAATCGGCTTAAGAGCGGCAATTAAAATGAAACTTTAATTCAGATGAAGCGGCAAAATCAAACGAATATAACAGCACGTATTCAAAGTTCATGGTTTAACATGTTTGGCCCTGTTCGTTGACCTCCACGATCTATATGCTTAACGCCAATGGATTACTTTCTATGTGGCGATGTAAAAGACGCTGTTTATGCATCTCCGAACAATTTTCAGTTTTTTCGTGATAAATCAAGAACGAATCAAAATATCTAGGATTTGTTTTCAGATTCTCAATCGCCATAAAAAGCACAATTTTTCTCTAATTTAACCGTGCTCGTATCCCTTACAGTTTCCGAGATGCCAATGGTGAGCATCGAAAAATTCAAAAATGAGTGCGTGCGTACGCATACACGCACGCATACACACACAGTTAAAATGTTAAAATATGCCTTTTAAACTTACGGGAGTTTCTCCTTTGCACATCTGAAAACAACAGTAAATCTTTCATATAAGTGGTTATGAAGTCAATGAATATCCAAACTTCCATTTACAACAATGCATAAAGTTATGTGATTATAAAATCACATTTTCACATGAACATACATATATTTGAATGTATCCAATTTTGATTCTAACTACGCACGAAAACGATCTAATACCTATCAGCCTATCACTAATTCGCCTACCCAGCGATGAAACTGTAAACAACTTAATTCTGATGAAAAATACCAGTGCATTAAACTAATCCAGAGCATTTACATTCTAAAAATAAAAATCCTGAACATAAATTCAAGTGAAATATGACGCAATGATGGTTGTGCGCAAGATAAGTAATCGTGTGTCTTAAATGATTTCGGGTTATGTTGTATGGTATAAAAATTATACTTTTTCACTTACGTTAATCTTAAATGAAACATTTTAACACAATCGACTTATTTGTTCCCAACTAATTGTTGTACATAAAATTTGTTTACCTGTTTAAATAGGGTGTTGAAAAAAGTGAAAACTATTTAAGGGCTTTTAGTATGGCTGGATATACGTCGAAAAGTCCTAATATACATGGGTACGGAACTGAGCCTAGTTCGAGATATTTGCAATTTTGTGTTGTTTACTAAATTAAATTTCTTTCATATTTATCAGAAAACTTGTAACAAATTTTATCCTCCATAGATTTAATGGACGTTTTTAACGTTCGAGGTATAAAATCAGATATCAGCAAAAGAAAACTAATTTTCTGCGTCATTTTGTCGTTGTAGTGATGGTATAATATCGGAAATTTAAGATATTACTTAGCGCATACAGCTGTATGATATCGCCAACTTCTAAGCCCCTGATCTTTTTCCAGAATAAACTTTTCGCCATGTATTCAGCAAAATTAACGACAGCATTAAAAATTTAACGTACGGTACCACAACGCAACCAAATTCCCATTTGTAGGTAAGTAATCTTAGAAGAAAAACAAAGTTTTCTTGGACCGCTATTTAGTGCATAAAATTTACTAAGAAATATTACGTAGCCATACTCAGCAACAACTTATTTATAATATCTTCTAAAATAACAAACATTGCAAAATTGAATAATTCTGATAAAGCAGCTAAAAATAAATTCTTATTTGTATTGTTTGTCCAGGTTTTAAAATGTTTGTCACTTCTACCGATCTGTGCAGAAAACATTTTTAGCAAATAAACAAAATAATTAATTATCAACTGCAGTATAACCTCTTTAATCCGGACAATTAAATGCATGAGTTGTGTCCGAATTATCGATGTGTCCGGATTATTGGATATTCTATTTATTTATTAGATATCATTAAAACAAGATCGTAATCTGTATAAACATTTTATTAAATAAAATATAAACTCATAAAAAATAAAAACACATTCTATGAAAATTCAGACAAAAAACAAAAATATGCAAACTACAAAATACATAAAAATAAACTTATTTTTGCACAACAAGCAAAAAATTGATGATAGTTAGTTGTTTTTTAGAATCCATTTCGGCTTTGATTGCCTTGTAACGAAGATCACGCAGCAAAAGCACTTGGTGGGACGGTATGTCATTTTCTGATGCCCATTGCGATACAGGTATTGAAGGCAGATACAGCTTTTTGTGTATAACTGTATTTGAATCAACTTCAGCATCACTAGAAGAACTAGATTCTCTGTTTCTGCCAGAATCTTCTTCAGGTTAACTGATGATGTCATCATCTGTTAAAAATACCTCAGTTTCATTTCCTCCAGTAACTCATTCTTCAATTTCTGCCATAGTAATCTGTACATCTTCATTAATTTTCTCACTCAAATTTCTTATCTCATTCATCTCAGCCTGGAAGTCTTAGGGTTCCATTTCTTTAAGAAGCTTTTCTCTCAGAAGTGACAACGGAATGTTTTCGTCTTCGTCATCAAATTTATCAGACCGATGCGGTAACAATGGTTTCGAAGATTTTTTAATCAATTCATTACTTACACGTTGCCATGCTTCATCCAAAGTATAGACCACATCTTTTAAGATTATTTTTTCAATGTTGTAGGAATATCGATTTCAGAATTCATGATTGTTTTGAGCAACTTTTTTCGATAAAAGAGCTTTACAGCTTGTACGACATGTTGGTCCATGGGTTTTATTAAGGGTGTACACTTAGGGGACATGTATATAACAGCTATTTTACCATCATCACTGACTAAGTCGTCGGGATGTCCTGGAGTATTATCTAATATCAGAAGTACTTTTAGAGATAAATTCAATTCACGTAGTTTTTGCTTTACTGATGGCACAAATTCTGCGTGAAACCACTTACGAAAAATATCTTTAGTAATCCAGCCCTTTCTCTGGTCTTTATGACAAACTGGAATAAAGGAATTTGCAAAGGCCCTAGGTTTTGCTGCTTTTCCTAGTAGAAGCAGCTTCAATTTGTCACTACCCGTAACATTAGCACCAGGCATGTCCGAATTAACAAAGTTTGTCCGGACTATGAGTCGGCAAAGTGGATGTCCGGATTACTGAATGTCCGGATTAAAGTGTGTCCGGATTAAAGAGGTTGTACTGTATTTTAATAGACTTAAATACTATAAATATACTAATACATTTTACTGAAATTCATCAAGTAGGCGAAACCTTAACATAACCTCAAACTAGAATATTCAAGTACAGATCCGGATTTCTGTCATGCTAAACCATTGGTGGTATCTTCTCCAAAACGCGTATTCAAGTATTCTTGCACGTCATGACATTGTTAGCAGGCCTTCCCGCCAATTCAAATTTCTAATTAAAGTCACAGGCGCTTCGTCATGTTCTACATCCTTTTGAAGTAAATATAAATAACACTGTTCAAGGTAAAATCGGCAATTTGGCCACCAACAACCCGTACATTAACCTTTTCTTGAAATGTTAACTTTCTGAATGGTCAACGGCAACGTGTCTGGGTTTAGAAATATATAGAGACCTATTGTTCATGATTTACTTCCGAAAAACAAATCCAAGAGTCTGCAAAATAAATTAAATTATATATAAAAGTGTAGTCCGTCTATGATACACGTAGCTGAAACCATCAAACCACCGCAGATACTATGTCGTAGACAAGGCATGCCAACAACTAAAATGTATACCATACGGGCAATTACTTGAGAGACACTGTTAAACAAAATAATCCGACAAGAGTACAAGAGACGAGACTTACTCAAGTTTCTTAAGAGGCTCCGCAAACAGTGAAACAAACATATAAAACGAATGAAAGAAAATTGCTAACCAAAAATAGCTGAAAAATTCCATATAAAAAATGCCGACTGCCTAAACAATGGGCAGAAAGTTGGGTACCGCTATCAATAGGAGCATCACCATGAAACGACATATCAAGAAAGCACAGGCACAAGCCTACCTGAAATCAAAGAAAAAGAAACTTTGTTGTACAGCTGTTGCCAGTGTCTAAATCAAGTTCTAAAAGTAAACATAACAAGTTTCCATAATATTTGTTTTCTGTCTCACTTTGTGAACTATTATTCGTATGCAAAATAAATTTAGTAGTTAATCAGATTTGACAAATGATAGAAAAAATATTGACGAAAACAGAGACCTTACATTTTCACAAGCAACTAAACAAGCCAAAAATTTTGAAGCATATATTACAATACTAGGCATCGAAAGCCCACCAAAAACTGTAAATATATTTTCATTAACAAAACTTGTATTTATTTGATTCATTGACGACCATATACTTAAATGGGATACAGTCTAAAGGATCCGGATTGTAGCGTTAAAAAAGGAGAACTGACAAAGTGATGTGAGTTGAGTGATTGCATTGTCTTGATGCAGGAGCCATTTCTGCGTACACAAGTTATTTGGACTCTACCGTTTGCAAAATAGTGTGATTTCTGAAAAAATCGACTTCGAAACAAAGCTGCATCATCTAATTTTTGTTAGTTCTTATTATACATTGAGCGATGAGAAACACAAAAATCAGCAGAAAACAGAGGTATGATCTACATATTCTACATGAAAAAAAGAAGCAATATAACAGTGGCATCATAGGGCTACAGTTAATCACAAAGAAGACAAGAACAATAAATATAAATATAGACGATTTGATTCAGATTCAGAATATCGACAACTTTACATATTCAGGAAGTATTTTCGACGAAAAGGAAGAATGCCAAAAAAATATTAAAATGAGAATTACTAGAGCAAAAATTGCATACAACTCATTACACAAAACATGGTCAAAAAAACATTAAACTTCGGAGCCTCAAAGGAATCTAATTAAGTAATACGCTGGAGGAAACATTCTTCTTCTGCTTCTTTATTCAGCCTCTATTTGTCTACAGTTGGACATAGGTTACCCTCAGTGTTACCATTTTTTCCTGTTCTGGGCAGTCTGT
>JABXWE010007632.1:0-21309 GCA_014611495.1 Limonius californicus
TTTTAGTGAATATGGGTACGTCAGTTTTAGTCCTAATATGAAGTTTCGTCAAATTAGTGGCAGATAAGGGAATGTCCGGGGAATAAAATATATCCTTGTACTGATAGCATAAGTTGGTTAAGAGTGTTTTTTCTTCGTCATTGAGGTGATCGATTCGTAGGTTATTTTTTAAGTTTTCGTTTAAAATTTGTTTAATATTTTGGTTACTGTTGTTCATGTTAAAATTGTTGATCTGTACTGATTGATTTTTGATATTTGTTTCATATTCGTCCAGAAATAGGGGGCTATAAATGTTTATTTCTTGAGTTTCTTCTGAGATGTTTATGAGGCTAGTTTGGAACCAGTTATTGTGGAGTTTAACTAATGCTGAAGGCATTTTAACATTATCATTAAATTTTAATTTTTGGGCTAATTTTGTTCCATTGGTGCCAACTGCAGGTAATGTTGTAAATAACTCTGTACGTGGGGGTATTTTTATTGATTTCAATGGATTTCGATTTGATTTTAATTTTGAAAAATTGCACTCATTTCGTTTTTGAATTTCTTGTAGGGTTTTCGAGGGGTTATAAAAGAATGGTACAGTGGTTTTTTCCGTTTGGATATGCATCCATTTATAATCTATTGATGCGGGTAATTTTGAAAGTAAGTCGGAACCAATAAGTCCAACATATTCTTGGTGGAAATTAAATAAATAACAGGTATGAGTACCTTGTTCGTTAAAAAGATTTTGAATAGGTAAGTCGGCTACAAAGTTATGTTTAGTGGTTCCGTGTGACGTAATTATTTCAAAATTGTATGGGTAAATTGAGTTTGGAAAATGTCTTTGTACAAATTCGGGGGAAATAATTGTTTTTGAACTGCCGGTGTCTATTAGTAATTTGTCGCCAGTATTGGGTATTAAAATATAGGGAAGGTTAGATTTTGCGTTGATACTGAAGCTTTCTATGTTTTCCGAGGCTCTTAATGAAAATTTTCGCACTCATAGTCATTTTGATTGGTGGGTTCTGAGCCATCATTTTCGAGGCTGTCGTTGTTAGTATGAGGGTAATCGGGGCATTCTAATTGTTCAGGGTATTCATAGCCAGAGTTTTCGTATTCGTTACTAGGGAATTCTAATTCATGTTGGTAAAATTCATTTAATTCGTCGTAGTGATTTAATTCTTGATAATGCAAATTTTGCGCTTGATTTTGTTGCTGAAAAAAGTTATTTGGTCTAAAATTATTTTGGAAATTGGGTCTTGGATGGTTTTGGAAATTTGGTCTTGGAGGTGCGGGACCTTGTCTCGCTAATTGCTGAGAAGCAGGGCGTTTTTTTATTGTAGATGCATCCATAGGTTCGGGTTTGTACGTGGGCTGGAAATTCTTTTGTGGTTTAAAAACGTTTTGGTCAGGTTTGCCATAATTTGGTTGAAATCCTGGGAATCTCTGTGGGGGAATATTTGGATTTAATTTGTAAACGGGTGGCTGATAATTTCTAAATTGGGGCTGACTTTGTTGAAAATAGGGTTTTTGTTGATAATGATTGGGATTTTGTTGTATTTGGTAATTAGGCTGTAGTTTATTGTGAGTTTGGATTGGATTTTGTTTTAATTGTTGTTGTGGGGCCCTAGCATTTAAATTTTGAAAATATCTTATGTCCAATTCTCCTTTAATATAACTTAAAGCACTTTCTAAAGTTTGAGGGGCACGGCTCCTGATGAATGAGCCTAATGGTTCATTTAATCCGCTAGTATAAGCTGTAAGTGTTAAATTTTTAGCTTCGGTCAATTTATAATTTTTTATTGCTTGATGTTCATTGCCAAGGGAAATTTTAGAATTTAATATTGCTAGTAGTGATCGACATCTATTAAAATAATCAATTGGGGATTCTCTAACATGTTGTCTAAGCCGGGATATGTCGATTTTTAAATTTAACTCGGATCTCTGGTCACCGAAATTTTCTACAAGGATCGCTTTAAGAGCATCCCATGAATCTATTTGTTGTCCGGTCACTACTTCTAAAGCAGCACCTTTAAGTCGATTTCTTGCAGCAGAAAGTAAAAGCTTGTTAATATATGCTGTTGGGTTTTCTTTTTGCCAAAACTGTAAGAAGATGTCTTCTACAGCTCTTATATATTCTGATAATTCGGAAGGATTTCCTTCGAATTTTGGTATTTCGTTTAAAAAGGGATGTATGGAATCCTGGTGGATATCCAGCGAATTCGGGTTGTGGTGGATTTGCCATTTCCAAATTTGTTAGTAGGTTTCCGAAAAGATTTATTAATTCGTCGATGTCTGAATCCAGCGTATTAATTGGAATAAACGCGGAGTGAAATGACGCACTTTTTAACTTTTATTTAATTTTGTCGAGTTATGTTAGTAATGGCCTATTTCAGGGGTCCTACCCAAAGAACACTAGTAGTCTGGTAATTAAGTATTCGCTATTCGATACACCAGATGTCTCGCTTACGAGCGTTCTTCGTGAACTTATTTACTAAAACGCAATTCTTAATTGTCAAATCGCACAATGGCCTATCTCCTCCTGAGGAAATTAGGATAGTTGAACGTTTTGAGTAATTAAATGCTCTTACAATTAAAATATTATTCTACGTTAGTATTTATTAATATAATATATTTAAATTTCAATTTCACATAAAACTAAAGACACTTGAGACTCACATATGTAGCATATCAGCTGCTGTGGCGTCCAGATGCTTGACGTGGGTTGATTGCGATAATCAGCTCCGGGAACCAGTGGTGTACGACCTCAGGTTGTTCGTCCTTCAGCGTAGCGGTGTTTGGTTCCTGGGTGGAAGTCAGCGTTTTCAATGTTCGGAAATGCTTCCTTCCGGGTTGGTTTTTTGGTACAAGACGGAACGGCTTTGTCACTAGGCTGGTATACTTCTCGTGACCCTTCGACGATGCTTGTTCTCCAGGTTACAATTGGAATACGAGATTTGCGACGATGTTAATTGTTCTTAATTTAGGCTTAAGCGTTGAAACACACGTTTATTGATTTTGAATAAACGGCCTAAATCCTACCGACTGCGCCAGTTTTATTTTGTTAACGACAAAAAGGCTTTTTAAAAACAAGATTTATTTTAAAAAGTACAATTATGTCGGAGCTATGTTTATGAGGAGGATCTCAGAACAGAACTGAGAACTTAACTTAAAACTAATCTTAATTACAACTCCTATGACGCTCAAACGAAGCGTAATATAATATACTTTATCTATTACCCATTCAGGGAATTCTAAATACATAACTCGCGTATCTTATATGTGAAAACCAATTCCAATCATGGTGCGCTTTTCAGAAACGTGTTTTCGAAATTAATTCACAAAAATTTCAACAAAAATTGCTAACTATAGTAAAAAATTGTTTACGTGCCAGATTTGTAAAAACACCGCTCTGAAATATGCACAGAATATTGTCCTTATTGAATTTTGTGAAAAGCTTGCAAACCACCAATTTCGGATAATTCGAAAATTCGTTCATTCAGATAACACAGTTATTAGTGTAGACAAAAAAGATTATACCTACCTATTGAGAGAGTGGATGTATAAAAAATTTAAGTATAAAGAACGAATGTGAGAAAGAAATCCTTCTCAATGTTGTAGATTTAATGAATAAAAAGGAAATTTCAATAACTGCTTAAATTTTCAATATTGTTTGCAGCATTGTTGGAAGAAATCGACCATTCCCAGATTTAGGAGCAGAATTAGAATTAAAAATGCCAATTATGTTGGAATTTCGTAGCATTCGCGGTATTCAGGTATAAAAATAATAGAACATATCAAAAGAAATAAAAAAATGGAATATTTACAAAATTTAAACAGAAGGATGCCAAAATATACACAATAATGGGCAACATTAGCCAGGAAAAGTGTATTTGTTTTGTACCTACATGTTAAACTTGCTGAACCATATATGACATTTCTTGATCTTGTCGAATTAGAAACGGCAATAGCTGAATACAAAACGGTACTTGAAACCTTAAATATTCGCTGGTTTTCCGAAAGATGCTTAAAAGAAAATCATATTGCTTTTTGTTCAGATGTGCGAGCGCAATGGCAGGAAATCAGACGTATCAACATGACTTCTAGAAAATTTTCTAAATATAATATTTGGCATTTTTTGATGTACCCTGTACAGCTCGCATTGACTGATGCAAGAAAAGCTGAAATAAACCATTTTCTATGCCTTTTATAACCAATCGCCAAAAACTCAACGAGCATTAAATACCTTCATATGCAAGAGAACTTGACATAGAAGTTATAAAAATGGGTGGTGTATTTAGACCACGACTGGCGGCGTGTAATTTGTGCGTGGAATTGTGGTATGCACAAACTATCCGGCTTTATACAAGTATTTTAAAAGTGTTATAGAACATTCTGGATTGTTAAACAGACTTTTAAATCTAGAATTTAATGATAGATATTTTACAAGAATTATCATAACTATCCGAAGCGTTGTAAAATTGTAGCATTAACTAGTAAAAGCCAATTCTTTACTTGTTGACGATGATGATGATTTCTATGGATCGGAGCAGGCTCCTGCACTTAGGCCACCAGGGCCCATTGTGCTCCCTTAAGGTTACAAAAAACAGGTCCGTCGCTTTGGCGAAGGACAGAATCCTGTTCAAAGGCATGTCTTGAATGTCTCTTGGTTCAAGAAAGGGAGAGCCAAGGTGTTTGCGTTTTAAGGCCGCTAATGCCTTGCATTTGCAGAGGACATGTTCAGGTGTTTCCTCTTGCTCTTGACATTTCCTACACTGGTTGTTTAGCACAATCCCTATAGTGTGGAGATGACTGTTCAGGTGTCCGTGGACTGTAAGGAGACCCGTTATTATCCTGATTTGTCTTCTGCTTAGATTCAGAATATAGTCTACCGATTTAGGCGTAGGGCTATCGATGAAGGCTCTAGCCTGTGAGCCTGGAGGTCCAAGAGTGCTGAAATTGCATAATTGTGTGATTTCAGATCTCGTGCCTCACGTGTTTGGGGGCTATTCCAAAATCTGGCTCTGGCTGGCTACTAAAGATTCAGAGGCCCCAGCCACAGCTAGGGCATCAGCTTTCTCATTGCCACTTATTCCACTATGACCCGGAAGCCATAGGATTTTGACGTAATTCTCAACGGAGAGATTGACGAGTGTGGTTCGACATTCTTCAACAAGCCTAGACCCTATCTTGGGAGATATTAGGGCCTTAATGGCCGCTTGACTGTCCGAGCAAATATAGATGTATTTATCTCTATGACTTCTATTGAGGTTTTCATTTGCACAAGCAGTAATCGCGAAGATTTCTGCCTGGAAGACCGTAGTATATTTGCCTAGGGCATATTTGAGTTTGATCCTGGGTTTGTCCCCATATACACCGGCGCCGGTACCTTTTCTATTCTGTGACCCGTCTGTACACCAAACTAGGCCACCGGGTATAAGAAAGGGCCGATTGTCCGAGAACCATTCTTCCCGGAGAGGGATGTGAATCTTATAGGGTATGCTAAAGGAGAAGTAGGAGGTCATGTCATCACTTCCCATTGAAGAAACGGGAGTGGTCGCCTTCAATTTGGAGGCAACTCTGTCCTACGTTTTCCTGAGTTGGTTTCCATTGCCCCGTATACATCAGCCTATGCGTTGCCGCTCGAGCCTCAGCAGCAGTTCCATGGCCGCTGCCGGGGTTGTTCGCATTGCGCCCGTAATGTCCAGACAAGCTAATCTTTGCCCACGGGGAGTGTCGTCCTTGCAGTTGTCAGTTCTGATCGTGGCCACCGGCCAAGGGCGGCGTATGCTAACATCGGGCCGTGCAGCCGTGTAAAACCAGAATATCATTTTAAGCTTCAGCCCCCAGGTTTTGCCTAACGCGCACCTGCACGTCCAGTAGGATGCGCAGGTCCTTTGTTCTTGTCTTTTCACATGACTTTTCCAGGTTAGTCGAGCATCAAAGACAACTCCTAGATATTTGACCTCACCTGTCAAGTCAAGTGACTTGTTGAAGGTGGAGGGTTCTCTATACCCTGTCATCTTCCGTTTTCATGTGAACAGGAGCAGCTCGGTCTTCGATGGATTGACCGACAATTAGTTGCTGTTACACCAGTCTTGCACAATATTTAGGGCAACTTGGGTAGCCCCGCTTATTGTGCTGAGAAATTTACCGGATAACCAGGTCATCCGCATAGCCCTGAGTGTAAAACCCTTGTTCGTTGAGCCGCCGGAGAAGTCCATCAACCACGAGGCACCACAGGAGCCGCGAGAGAACGCCTCCCTGTGGGCACCCGCGGCCGGCGGATACTCCCACGGAGTCCCATCTGAGCGTGGCTTTTATGTTTCTGTGTTTGAGCATGAAATCGATCCACCTAGCTATGGTAGGTTCGAATCCACGCTCTAAGTCAGCGTTATGAATGGATTCAAAGGTCGTTCGGTCAAACGCTCCTTCGATGTCCAGAAATGTACCAAGAGCTTACTCTCCATGAGTTAGCACCTTTTCGACCTTATGGACGATTTGATGAAGGACCGTCTCTGTAGATTTGCCTCGTTGGTAAGCACGTTGATTTGGATGTAATGGATATTGCACCAGACATCCGTCTCGAATGTGGCGGTCTACCAGTCTTTCCTGCAGTTTCAGTAGAAAGGAGGTAAGGCTGATCGGTCGAAATGCCTTCACCTGGAAGTAAGAGTCTTTACCCGGTTTAGGTAAGAATATAACTTTGGCCGCTCGCCATGGAATAGGGACATATCCCATGGCAATGCAACCTCGTAATATATGGTACAGAGGCCTAACTAGCATTTTCGATCCCTCCTGAAGGAGGGCCGGGAAGATACCATAAGGGCCTGCAGCTCTGAAAGGGGCAAATGTTGAAATCGCCCATTTTGTGCCTTCAAACGTTACGACTTTGGAGGCTACTTTCATCATCATTAGTCGTAGGTCTAATCTGAGGAGCCTCCATAGATGGTGTATTGTATTCCTTTAGAAGGAGCCCTAATACCTCCTCATTGGATGTACAAAAGTCACCATTGGGAAGTTGTAGGGCTCCCAACCTGCATCGAGGTTGTTTGACGAGAACCTTGCAAAGCCTTGCTGCTTTCGGTACACTTTCTATCCCGTCGCAGTATGCCTTCCAGGTTGTTCATTTGGTTCGTCTTATAGCGTTCTTGTACCTTTGTTGGGATAGCTTATGGTGTTCCCAGTCATCAGGTGAACGAGTGCGTTTGGCTATGTTGAATAGTCTACGAGTTTCTTTGCGGAAGCTCTCCAATTCTAGGCTCCACCATGGGTTTGATTTCTTCAATCTTACAACACGTAGGGGACAGATTTCCTCATACGATAACATGATAGCTCTCTGTAGGGAGTCTACAGCCAGCTCGGGCTGGGCATTTGGGCTGGGTTAGTGCCCCATGTAGTCTATTCGAAAGGTCTTCTCGGATGGAGTCTCAGTTGGTAGACTTGGGATTTCTGTACGTCTCCCAAACGGGGAGGCTAGATTTTAAAGAGAAACGTATATACCTGTGGTCCGAAAGTGTCGGCTCCATTGACACATGCCAGTTTTCGACTTCCTGGACCATGGACATAGATCCGAGAGTTATGTTTACTTGTTAGGACCATTCATGCTATAAATAATTTTTTAAATGGTGATGGAGTTGATAAAGCAGATGTTAAAATATCGAAGTCTAAGGAATTTGAAGGGATTTAAATGGAAACTAACAATACATTTAAAAAATTACTCAGCAACCATTAACTGGAATACGTGCGGGACACTTTTAATATATTGAAAATTTACAATTTGTTCTCATTTATTTACTGTTGAAAATTATTGCATTAAAATGTATTTTTTTGAACCAGCGTCTGAGGAGACATGGCAATGTTAAATTATGTAAATACATTAAACGTACACTCAGGAAATTAAAGTAATTATTTATTCAAAAATTATATTATATAGTATTACACATTAAACAAAGGTAAAGGAACTTAATACTGAAGGTAAATACTATTAGTTGCGAAAACAAGGTAAATACTATTAAATAATATTGCAAAAATACAAGAAGCTTCTTATAAAGTATTTATTCTATATAACCACGCAATTGCGACAGTAAAACGTCCTCTTGTCTTTCTTAGTTAGCCCAACGCAGGTTTCGTGGACATATTTTTTGCATTTAACACATAATTTCATGTCTAACATATCATCGGTGTAAACACATGAAAGTAAACTAATTTTGCTCTTCATTCCAGTCATCACAAATATTATCTGATTCTACATCAGACTCGTTTTCACTCGACTGAAAAATTTTTCTTTTTTAGCTGCTCTTCATTATAGCTTTCTTATTAGATTTGTTCACAACTTTATCATCTTCGGTGTTTTTCCGTCTTTCCTATTATTCTGATTTTTCGGCATAATCTCTTTGCTGAGTTCGGAAGTGTTCTTTTTAGGTGTTAGAGTATCATCATCATACTCCGGTTTTTTAGAAATTTGGGTAAAAATTTTTGATTTTCCTGGCTTACAGCCCTTAGTAGTGACTACTTTTAATCTTGGTGCATCTGATCAAGATGTAGAAGGTACAAAAATTTTAATAAAGGGCTCGCTTTCCACGTCTGCAATAGCTGTTTCGTGACTGCGGGATACTGGTCGATTTGTTACTTCACAAATCGTAAAGTCTGCATCTGAGAATATCTATGTATTAAATGGAATGGAATTTTTGAAACGGCTAGTTATGTTCGTGTAGAATATTCAGAAGTGATGAGTTTTATTTAATGTATAAAGGTACACAACAGATACACATGACTTGCTATTACAACTCATACAATGTAACTGACTTTCTCTCACTAAAGTACCAGCGCCCTCTAATGCTAATACACAACAGTTCGATTGTGTGAATACTTCGGGCATGGCGTCCTTTAGAAATTCAGGAATATTGTAAATTGTTACCGTTTTTCCTGGATTAGAAATAATTCAATTTGACAAAGCGGTGTTCGTTTTGAAACTTGAATAGACTGCTATATTTAACGGCTGCATTTTCTTATTGCAGTGTTGTGACAGCGTTAGGAGACTGACGCCATCTTTTTTCACATAATCAATGGCATCTATAGCAAGGTGGCTTTCGTGATTATCCATTATCATGCAAGTGCGGTGTTCTAGACATGAACGTGAATATTTTACAAAGTGTTTTAAATACTTTAGAAAACTAATTGTATCCATCCAGATGGATATGAGTCTCCGTCTGACCCTTCTGGACCATTAGAAATAAATGCTTCATTGTATTTTACTCTCGGGAATATACAGAATGGCAGTAAGGCGTTTATTATAAAACAAACTGTTACTAGGCTGCCTCTTTCCGCGGAAGTCACTTGACTAACTTGACAATCTTTTTTACTGGCCATGATTTTCGGGCATTCTGTACGGAGTAGAGCCTGTTTCGTTGCAGTTACATATGTCTTCAGGTACAAACTCAAGTATTTCTCTCAATTTTTTCAAACTTATTTCACGATTTCTTACGGAAAATCCGTTTTTTTTTAAATTGTTAAGTTTTTTCTTTCCATTTGCTTTGGCGAAGTCGCATGCAAAGGTTAATGATACCTTCAAATATTTAACTAACATTTTCTCTTCAGCAAGGGTAAATATTTCAGTGTTTTTATATTGACTGCCGATATTTTCGGTTTTTTTCCAGTTTTCCATTATAATTACTTCATTAGATATCGCCATAGGGTAGATCTATCAATTTTGTATTGTCATTTTAATAGATATACTGCTCTTTATTTCATGCACTGCATTTTTTATTGTTTGAGAAGAAAAAGGCACTCTTTCTTTACAGCCTTCTTTTTTTTGCATTTGAACGGCGTTATTCATAATACATAATAGAAGGTAAGATCGAAGGAAAACGCGCTAGAGGAAGACCTAGAACATCCTGGATGAGTAACATCAGAAACTGGACTGGCCTGAATAGGGAAAGACTTATACACACAGCCAGAGATAGATGGAGATATACCATATTGTTAGCCAACCTCAGACCTTGAGACGGCACCAAGAGAAGAAGAAGATTCATATATAAACAAAACTAAAATTACAGTGCTGCCATCTTAGTAAAAATGCACCTATAAAATTGCTATCCTTAAGGAACACTTGAACCATGGAGCGATTGTCTCCACAACGTAGGGTTCAAGTCTCTAGCCCTACAAAACTATCACTAACCAGTTGTGTAGCTCCACAAGTTGTAAAGACAGCAAAAACTCATTATCACCAGCAGAAAAAGCAATAACCAAGCTAAATATTAAGCCTCAGTATCATTACCTCGTTTGCGCTTGGAGTAGTGTTAAAATCAACAAAAACAAAACCGATCTGTCATATTATGTCATTAAACACTGCGAGACGATAGCTACACTAATACACCAGCTAGTAAACACAACCGCAGTCATATTCGTGCTAATTTTGAATTAAAATATGTTGGTGGTTCAAGTCTCCCATATGGGTAGGTATCCCGCATTCCCATTACTCTTTTTAAGAGGACTGTTTTCGTTTCCAACTTTTTTTTTTCAAAAAATTCTAAATTTCTATACAATACAATAATTAATTTTGCTGTTTTACTTGACGAATTGAATTCTTAAAATGTACGAAGCACTGAAATCCTATATTTTTTCAGGGACATGCACCAATCGCTATTGCTATTTTCTTTCAAGAGTAGACAAGCGAAATATAGTTATTTTTTACCAACGCAGTTGCAAATATTTAACGATGTTCGGAGAAGTCATAAGAACTACAACCTGTACGTATATAAAACACGTGCAGGATTAACAGATGGCGCAAAAGTGTCTCTTTCGTAATTAGCTCCTTTCAAAATGTTGACATACCAACAGCAACCTATTCATCAATTTTTCAGAAATTTTTTGTTCATAGTTTACTGTTTCATTTTAATTTTGTCCACCTTGGAAGGGGGGCAGCTTCTCCCCCTTTGTCTCCCTGGATAGGCCCTTGAATATAAGTAGCTATATGAGTCGATGTGGCATGCTTAATCATTATTCCCATAGCAATTATGGGGGGAGGTAGTAAGCTGGCAGAGGTAGCCTCGTGAAGGCGCTTAGTTTGAATTATTATTAATACTATGAATGTTACATCAATGCCACGAGGGCAACGGCTGACTTTTAAAGGTCGCATACTCTCCCCCTCGCATGTGGGGTTGAGGGGGAATGGCCCCCTGCGACAACCTGTGAATAACAAAGTGTCTGGCTAAACATAGTCCAGTTGCAGAGTTCCCTGTGGAGGATTGGTATACCAGAAGATAAGCATACTTTAGTAATTACTCTACGATTACGAATAGCTGCGGCCACAGCAGCTAGCCGGCAGATGAGCATCCTTATCCTGTTCGAATCTCAATCCAGGAGCAGGGGGCTGGAGGACCCCCGATGAGTATAACTGCCCAATATTTATTGACAGGTCAGGAAGTCTGTGTTTTATTACCTGTTGCATGTCACCTGCACGTCGTCGCCAGTGAGTTCTGAACGCATTCGCTGTTTGTTTAATCAGGAACTGCATACATGAAATACAAAAGCGCTGTAACCGTATTTAAGTTTTAAATGCAATAGTTTTTATTGCCCCCATAAAGTTGACCCAAACAGATCAAACATTATGTATAATAAATAAATTATAATGTTACTGCCACCTAGTCAAAGTAAGGGAAGGATTGTCAGTGCTTGTTAACTGCAAACCAGTAACTAAAGTAAACTATAAGTAATTACAACAGCTAGAATATGAAACTGTAGGAAAGGAGATCGAGAAAAAGCCCATGGGGTTAAAGTATTAAAGGGTTAGAATTTTAATTTTTGAAATAATAATATCCCCAACACCGTGGTATAAATGGGAAAAGAGAAAGAAAGAAAAGAAATAAGAATTTTTATAAGAAGTGTTAGGTGTATAAATTTAATTTGGGTGTATAAACTGTATAGATTTTGGTGATGCAAATAAATAAATGTAAACTGTTCCTTTAAAGTATAACAATATCTAAATAAAATCCACATTTGCCATGTGTGCGTAACTAATTGAGAATTCTAGGGTCGCATTCTTGGCCTGAAGAGGGTGAAAGTACGTAGCAGACGTTTTAAGTAAGAGGGCGGACGGAAGAAAGCCCATGTGTGAGATCAGACATGGTTTTGATGTCTTGTTAGGGTTGCATGTGTTATGTTTGTAGCTAGCTAATTATTATAGTGCACTAGTGATTGAATATTCTGGTATGTAGCTACAATTAGATAAAGTGTGATTGTTGATCAGTGTTGCTCGTTATATGAGTGTGGTTGTGATTGAGAGCTCTCGGAGTTTGGCCAGGTGATGTTGAAAGCTTGTACAAGTGTGGCTAGCCACGGGGTTTTAAGGAATTGCGAACTGCGGTCCTAGGGGCCCCAGAATCCTGCGTTACATGTTTTGTGTTAGTCAGTTCGCACGGTTGTCACAGAGACATAGGTGGATCGTATTCCTCCCCGATTGGCACCTTAGGGAGCAAGAATTACAAATCGGGGCCGTAGGTCACAAATTCCTGTGACATATACGTTCTAGGCAATGCAACGTGTGTCACAGAGACATAGGTGGATGGTACTCCTCCCCTATGGACTCTTTCGAAGGTGCGGCAGTGCTACTGGTTTTCAGGTGTTCAAATGGTATTAAAACAGAAGTAATTATCTAATGGTCAATGATGTGGAAGTTAACAATCACCTGAGCGGCCCAATCAAAAGGTTAATTATTCCAACCAAGTATTACCAGTAAACTGCCCGTTCAACGGAGTGAAAGGGGCGGGCCCCCTGGTGAGTACTTAAATGACAGCAACAGATTGGTGAGTCCTCTTCTTTTTCATGTTTCCATATGTGGTGTCGCTTTTTTATAACCCTCGTCTGTCAATGGTCCATGCACTGCTCAATTCCAACAAATAGAAATGTAGAAGTAGGAATGCTACTGTAATAATCCCTTGTGTGTTCCATGCTTTGCTGGTTTGTGCTGAAATGGGGTTGTGACTGTTTGTGTTTTACTTTATGAGTGCACCGCGTACATGTCTGAAGCTGCCAAATCCTGAGTTCCCGAGAATTTGGTCTTGATGAATACACATCACCGATTTTGAGACCCTATCGGTGAGTGTTTAGTTATTTATTTTATTTACTGTTTAAAAATTCCCACTGCCCGTCCCGGTACGAAAAAGATCCTCCTACAGATTGTTGGAATACCCAAAAATTTTTTGTTAGCCCCTACATATATGGCCTATTACAATCTGCTCATAAATATTTTCCCTAATATTTCATGTAACCGAGATATCAAACTGATTCATCTTAGCAAACTCACTCTGTAGGTACGTTGTAACATTCTTTTGGTTTCCTTTTCAAATTCAAAAAATCATTTCAATTACCTACTAAACAAAGCGTCGTAGGTCGTCGTCACCTTCCATTACTGCGAGATATTATTACTGAAATGTGTTTGGTCTACATCGGCTACTTTGCCGAAAATATTTCCTGTAATGTGGCCTTGGAGTGTTACACGTGCCGCGATTCCCTTTGAGGAATCACTATTTTTATTTTTGGAATTTGGGCAGGGTGCCTTGCGACTCTTGTAGTGATCACAACTTATGTACTAGAATTCGGGTTTGATAATTGAACCTATTATTTAATTTAATTAAAGTTTGACAGTTTACGTCCTACTGTTTTTTAAATATCATTATTATTAACAAAGGATACAATAATATTCCGAGGAACCGTGTCGTCTTCTCATTTCGCCTTGCGCGGATGAACATGAACCCGGGTTCAACCCTTTAACGTCATTGCCGTTTTAATCAAAAACTTTATCCCGGTGATCTTCGTGCCTGGTTGTTTAGAAGATCTATTTCGCAGTTTCTCGAATGAAAATCCAAATTATGCCACATCTTTCGTTTGAGCTGCCTTCATCTTCCTTTGCCCAGGGGCGTGCCGTTAAATAAGGGAATAAAAAGCGAACCTTCTTGTGCTTCAAAGTCGAACTAAGCTAAAAATTATTCATGTATTGCCGTTATTAATGGAAATTATTCACAATAATGATTTCTTTTCTTTCTCTAAAGTGCTTGGATTTGTAAAAAAAATAGAAATAGTGTTATATTCATAAAATAACGCAACCTTCATTTGCTAGTTGCTCAGTAATTTAATAAATAACTGTACTTATTTTGGTTAACTGAACCGTTATTGGCTATGCAGCTCCTTTGTTTCGTACCGTAAATAGCGTAGCCACTAGAGGCGAGTCTTCAAATTTGGACGTTGCGATGCCTTTTGTGTAAACATATCCATTTGTATTGTATGAAGCGGTGTAGGTTTTTTCCACCTACAGCACTCAGGCCATAGGCCCATTGTGCAATCCGCCCTGTTAGGGCTCGTTCCAAAAAGCCCAGTGGCAACCGCGAAGGTTAGCAGCTGGTTTAAGGGGATGAGCTGTAAATCTTCCGGTTCCAGCATTCCAGCCCCAAGATATTTGTGTGAGACTGAGGCATTGGCACATTATGTGAAGAAAGGTTTCGTCCCCTTCGTGGCATAATCTGCGAGTAGGATCGTCTATAATGCCGATCCTATGTAGGTGTTTGTTCAGGTGACAGTGGCCCGTTAGGAATCCTGTTAGGGTCCTGATTTGCTTGTTGTTAAACTTTAGGTGCTCTTGGAACTTTGGTAGGGGTTCGTCTCCGATAAAGAAGTTAGCCTGCCTAGGTCCTTGTTTCGACGACCAGTCCTGAGCGATTTGGGTTTTCACCCACTTCTTCATTTCTGGTTTAGCATTGTATTGGTGTAACGAAGTTCTTGGCGACAACGCATTTTAAATTTATCCAGGAAATTTTCGCGTTGTTAATTCACCGTTGGAGCGCGCGCGGCGCTGCAAGTGGAAGTTAACGAAGCGTTTCCCACTCCCAAAGAACCGAAGGGCGACCGGACCGAGCGAGACCCCGATGGAAAATTCGTACAAAAGGAGCTCCCCCAGGGAAAATCTTTAACTTTTGAGTCCAGACCAGAAGGAAGAAGTCTAACTTCGAAAACCTGTCCTGAACCGAAATTTATAATCCGAATTCTGTACCCAAATACAATTTACCGCAAACTTGAGAATCCTGCCTGAAATCCTGAGAAGTTCGGTCTTAATCTGGTGCAAACCGCATTCTGACCGCAATTACTTTTCTCTCTGCTTTAGCCTAGCATGGGGTCTTAGCCCCGAGTTTTGCTAAAAGCGATCCCAGTTTAAATAAGCCCGAACACTGAATTTATCTGGTTCGCACCGCATTCTGAAAGTGTATCCTACCCGTAAATAGGCCCGAACACTGAATTTATCTGGTTTACACCGCATTGAAAGTGTATCCTACCTGTAAATAGATCCGAATAAATAAAGCAAACTCACGTATTTTCCGCCGCATTTGAAACACCGACAAAACTCGCCGAACTACGACCGCTTAAAATTCACAGACCAGATTCACCGCATCGTTACTAACTTTTAGTAACTACACCGTAGATTCCAGTCTAATATAACCTGTGTGTATTAATAACAACATTTGATTTATAATTTAGAACCAGTAACCTCAAATTCCGAAATCCGCGTGGATTCCAGTGAACGACAGCCCTCCTTCCCGGGGGCAGAGAGAGGCACTCCCGTCGCGGCCCAAAGCTGAATTACCGACATTCCAGGACCGGACTACGTTCAAATTAATTTCATTTAGAATACCCGTTTTATTTTGTGTGTGTTCATTTAACCCAGAATTTAGTATTTTTAGTTGCATTTATTGTTATACCAATCAAACACTTTAGTTAGGCTAGATTTGTACATTAATAGGAATAAACATTATAAATTTTATAACAAACTTTATATCCAGTGAACCCTGGGCTATGAGCTTGCCCGGCAGATCCAGGAATATTACAGTGGTATTCCGAGAACTGGTTCTGGTCCGAATGGGTGTCCATTAGAGCCCTGTCTGGCAGCGAGTCCGCCTCTTCATTACCATCGATGTAGCTGTGTCCTGGTACCCACAGCAGTTTTACTGAGTTGTGTTCACAGAGTCGCATCAGAGCCAAGCGATATTCAAGCATTAGCTCCGAAGTTGCTCTGCAAGACCTTAGAGCTGTCCGAGCAAATGTAGATGTGTTTGTTTGCGGAACCTCTTTCTAGGTTTCCATGGGTGCAGGCCAGTATAGCGTAAACTTCGGCCTGGAAAACGGTGGCGTACTTGCCGAGAGAGAACGAAAGTTTTACTCTTGGTGATTCGCCATCGACACCCGCGCCTGTACCATCTTGGGTCCTAGAGCCATCTGTGAACCACACAGGACCCTTGAGAGCCAGAAGGTTGCAGTTTTGGGTGCTCCAGTCTTCTCTAGAGAGAAGGACGATTTTGTAAGGTGTGTTGAGCATTTGGTAAGCATACGGTCACTTCTCATATTGAAGATGACATGGGTCTCCGCCAACCTCGGCCCAGTGGTACTCCAGCATTTGACCACTGCCCAGCACACTTGAGCCTGTAAGCTGCTTTCCTAGCCTCAGTCTCAATCACTATGTGAAGGGGTGCAAGTCCGAGAAGTGCCCGCAGAGCCGAAGTGGGGGCAGTTCGCATTGCTCCTGTCACTCCTAGACACGCTAGTCGTTGGAGTTGACCAAGACGTTTTCTTGTGCTTGATGTGGTGGTAGAAGGCCACCACACGAAGGCCGCATAGGTGAGTAGGGGCCTTATTACCGACGTGTACATCCACATGATGACATTCGGTTTTAGGCCCCAAGTTTTCCCAATGGTGCGTCTGCACATCCAGAAGGAGGCAGTTGCTCTTTGTATTTGTCTTTCTGAGTGCTCCCTCCAGGTCAGTTTAGCATCCAGGATTACTCCTAGGTACTTAACCTTCCCGGCGGCCCTCAAAGAAGTGCCAAATAGTTGTGGTTCTTGAAATCCCACAATCCTCCTTCTCCTCGTGAAGAGTACTAGTTCGGTTTTGGTAGAGTTAAGCGCCAAGTTGTGCCTTCTGCACTATGTTTCCACAATTCTGAGGGCATTCCGGGTTACCCCACAAAGTGTGTTTGTAAATTTTCCTATAGCTAGGATGGCAAGGTCATCTGCATAGCCTTGCCTGTAGATGCCAGCTTCGTTAAGTTCCCACAGGAGCCCGTCCACCAGGAGGGACCACATGAGAGGAGAAAGTACTCCTCCCTGAGGACACCACCGCCTGACGGTCACCCTTACGGTACTGTCATTGAGAGTGGCAATCGCTTTGCGGTTTTCTAGCATTGCTCTTATTCATCGAACGATAGATAGCTCGATTCCAGGGTTCGTAGCGGCAGTGCATATTGATTCGAAGGCCGTATTGTCAAAAGCTCCTTTGATATCTAGGAATGTGCCAACGGCCATTTCTCTGTGGTTAAGCGCCTTCTCGACTCTAAGGACGATTTGGTGAAGGGCCGATTCCACAGATTTACCCGTCTGGTACGCATATTGGTGAGGGTGTAATGGCGATACCATCAGTGCGCCATCCCTTATGTACCTATCTACCAGCCTCTCTTTCATATCCATAACAGGGCCGACTCTGGCTTTGTATTTGAACTTTTCTTTTCTTTGCTTGCATTTGTATCGATCGTTTCATATTTTACTTAACATATTTATAACCATTATTTAAAATTCATTACGACTTGTTATTTCTCCATTTGCATGCATTTTGTAAGAAGTATTTAGGTGGAAGCATAATAAGGTAAGTTTGGTTCCCCGTAAGCTGCTGGTCGCGGCCTTTTCACGAGAATCTTCATTTAGCTGTGACTTGAAAGGGTGGGGCCCATTTATTTTGACTTTCCCTGTACACGACAACAATCAAGACTTCCTGTAAGCGTTTTCCGTGAACCACTTCTTCCTTGAGCCAGCTGAAGAGCCTTCTTCCATCGGTTTGTTGCGGTCTGACGAAAACAATCGTTTGGACAGTAACAACGTGCCTATTGTAACCCAAAAAATGGTATTGGAAGTTTTTCAATTTAGGAATACCCTTATAATACCCAAAGTTTGTTTATTAAGCAATTACAACTTAAAAAAGGAATGTTATGATAATGCCCGATTGCAGGTCACTTTTAAGAGAGCCATTTCCCATGAAACTGGAGTTATTAAATAAATTCCTACAAACAACCTTACTTTAATTTACTGGAAATTCAGAAACATGTATTCTTAATTAATATGAAAAGTACATCAGCAACCAACAAGTCACAAAATGTAAAATTATTGCAAGAACGAGCTCTATAGAAATGCGGTGATTGCACTTTGATCATCTCCCACTAATGAATATCGGCGAAAAGTCACATTTCGAAATTGTTTCAAAAATCTCAATCAAGTATCAATACAATAATAATAAATTATATGTGGGTCAAGTTTATGCCCAACTACGTGAAATTTAATTACAGGCTGCCCCCTTAATAATCATTTTTATATTTAAAATCGGGTTGCTCTCGGTAAAGCAATTATTGCCAGTGGTGTTTCCTTACTATCAGATTACAATGAAAATTTTTCTTGTTGCATCACTTTTCGCAATCCTCACTGTGCAGGTACGTAACGAAAACATTATTATATAGAACTCGGCAGAAGTTGTTCGAAATTAAAAAGTTAAAATCAAGAAAAATTTCTTCTGGGCATATTTTAATAAAAGCAATTTTAAAAGATGAACCCATTCGTTACCAAAATACCTTCAAAGATTATTTTACTTAACTGTCGTTCCCTATATTAATGTAATGTTGACTTATTTGTTTTAGTTATGCATACCTTCTGCAGAGGGTGAGTACAGTTTTTTAGTATCGGTATTTAAATTTAACTATTATAGTAGTTGGTAGTGTAACTTACTGTCATTGTATTGGTTGATTTTAATTGGGCAAAATCCATTTGCAGGCGTGATTTTGCATTTGTGCCATATTGAGTTCCAATCCTAGTACGGGTAATAGAAGAAATTTTTTATCAAAACTCCTGTGATAAAGGGTTGATTACATAATAATTGTAGATTCGCCTTTAATTATTTCCTTAGCAGCAATTATTATTTATTGTTGAGTTTTCGCATATTGTATCCTTCATCAAAATTTCTCCCTTAAACAAGTGAAAACAATTTCGGAATTATCAAGATATAAATAATAACCTATTCTTTCTACACGCAATATTCGCAACAAAGCCAGGAAGTGATTAACAATGGCATGACCGTAATTGAAATATTGTTTTAATTATATGACGACAGGCTATTGTTATTAATATTATAGTAACGTGCCTTCATAAATTCCTGAATACCATACTAGAAATAAGTTCTCAAGAATGAGTGAATTTTACTTTGGAATATTGACTGTACTACCACACTAATCAACGATTTGATATTTTCAAGCGGTGGCGTTCTTGTTCTTGCTTTGTACTTGTCAATGCGCGTTAATTAGCGAACTAAATTTCTTTAAATAACCTCTATAGCGATTTTCCTACAAAATAAATAGCATTTCTTCAAATTTCTTGGTCGTGCATTATTTTTCGTGATAATAAACTTTCCGTTAATCAGTTGCTTAATATTTTAACACCAAAGCGTGGGCTGATAATTTTCCAAACCGTAGTTAAGCAGACGTGCATGGTCACAGGGTAATCAAGACTTTGTTATGGCGCAGTATATAATAAAATTATTATTAAAAAAAATATTTATTGACGAAATTTAATTGTTTGATAACAATTTAAAAAAATGGGTGTGTCCTTAACACGGCTTTAATAAATAATGCAATATTATTAGTAATTTTAACAGGTTTATCAAATATTTGCTAGTTATATCGGAAAAAATTTACAAAGCCTATTTACAATGTTGAAACTTAAAATACCTTGTCTATGATTGATAACAACATTATTGCTCCCCAAAACTAAATTCTCCGCGTGTCGCTATTCTTGATAGATATGAACAACATCCAGTGGCGTGTTCGGCATCAGTTGCACAAATAATATAAATTGCAGTTTAAACCCATTTCTTTCCAGTATTTCACCATTGTAAATATAATGCAGGTACTTAAACACAATACTAGTAATACCTAATAATAGTCCAAATGTCAATTCATGAAAAACGGAAACAATTCGATATACAAAATTTATTCAAAAACAGAAATATTGTACAATATAGTATATAATGATATAGTCTATACGTAAACGTTTATTACAATACACACTTATTAATTTAAAACTGTTTTAGTACTTAATAGGCCATCCTTTGTTTTTAATAACTAATTCACACATTTTTGGCATAGAGTTGACCAGTTTTTGTAATTCTTCCTTCGTAATGCAGCGATACCAGGCATCAATTAGGGATTCGATGAATTCCACTTTTTTTGTGGAATATTTTCTTGAAATAATGTTAGAAATATTCTGCCATAAGTTTTCTGTAGGATTTAGGTCCCGGGATTTAGCTGGTCAGTCTATTCTTTTCACTTTATTGGTCGACATCTGAGATTGAACGACCATTACAAAAATCCACCTCAAGGCTAAAACTGCTGGCTGCAGGCCGACTTGTAATTCTTTTACCCCCGGTATTCACCTGTACAGACTAGGGAAACTGCAGAAAATCTAGACAGGGCAATTTATCTTGTGAGTTAGCTTGTCGGACAAAAGGAAATCCCCCCCCCCCTCTTGATTATTACCCTTAGTACACCCCAACATGACATGTAGGAAACAGGAAGGATTGTAACCTGGAAAAAATCCTAAAGGGGCGCCGGTCAAGCCACAGCGCTCTACTGAAGGCGGGGAAAGGATGTAACGCCGAGGGAAAATCCTACAGGGGCGCCGGTCAAGGCAGACCGCTCTACTGAAGGCGGGGAAAGAATGTAATGCCGAGGAAAAATCCTTCAGGGACGCCGGTCAAGCCAGAGCGCTCTACTGAATGCGGGGAAAGGATGTAACGCCGAGGGACAATCTTTCAAGGGCGCCGGTCAAGCCAGAGCGCTCTACTGAAGGCGGGGAAAGGATGTAACACCGAGGGAAAACTCTTCATGGACGCCGGTCAAGCCAGAGCGCTTTACTGAATGCGGGGAAAGGATGTAACGCCGAGGGACAATCTTTCAAGGGCGCCGGTCAAGCCAGAGCGCTCTACTGAAGGCGGGGAAAGGATGTAACGTCCAGGAAAAATCCTTCAGGGGCACCGGTCTAGCTAGAGCGCTCTACTGAAGGCGGGGAAAGGATGTAACGTCGAGGGAAAATCCTTCAGGGGCGTCGGTCAAGCCAGAGCGCTCTACTGAAGGCGGCGAAAGGATGTAACATCGAGGGAAAATTCTTCACGGGCGCCGGTCAGGTCAGAGCGCTTTACTGAAGGCGGGGAAAGGATGTAACACCGAGGGAAAATTCTTCAGGGGCGCCGGTCAAG
>JABXWE010007633.1:0-36681 GCA_014611495.1 Limonius californicus
AAATGACATTAAATTAAATTTAATACGGTCAAGGCATACTATTTGTTGGTGTCCATGGATACTTATTTTCCCTTCCCCAAACCCTATATATCATTTCTCTATCTTTTATCCCACCTCCTTGTTGCACTCATGTATTTCCTATGTTTCCAAAAAAACAGAGACGATCTGTATATATACGAACATCGAATGAACGAACATCTTAAACTTTATATATATATATAGATATATATATCTTGACGAGTGAGTCTACGTCGTACGACGCTTTTCGCATTCTAGTTTCCATTTACGCCTATCGCGCCATTCCTGTTGTAGATCTCGACTTTCCATTTGTCTTTATAACTCCATCTTTCCACGTTAGTATAGGCCTTCCTCTTTTCCTTGTATTAGGTGGCTACCATTGCCAGTTTTTCTGACCAACTTTCTTTACCCATTCTTCTTAAGTAACCATACCAGCTCTGTTGTTTTATTTCTATTGTCTCGGATATATCCAATCCTGCTTGTATTGAATTTCTTATTTCTTCGTGTGGTATTCGAACAAGTCTCTTTTTACCGCAGCTACGCCTCCAAAATTCCATTTCTTTTGCCCTGAGCATTCCATTGATTTTCTCTGTCACTTTCCACACATTCCCACCATATAGCGCCATTCGCTCGACTATAACTTTGTATATAGTCCTCTTAACACTTTTTGATATTTTTTGGTTCTAAAGTTTTTTGCTTACATTTTATTATCTTCCACCGTCATCCATTTGTAGGTTTTGTCCTTTCCCCCCTATCACCATCTATTCTGTTTTATAAAAATGTATCTGCATTCCCTGCTTTGGATACACACAACAACATGTGTTCCGAAATTTCTTTGTAGACGTTCTGTAACTTGTTTTAGGCAAAAAATGTTGTCAACGTAGGATCGTCCTGCCGTGAAACCGCTTTGATGTTCAGTATCCTGCATTTCCCTCTCTATTCTTTATTTAATAACTTTTCCATATATTCTTCCTATTGAATTTAATGCAACAATGCTTCAGTAGTTTGAACACTCCTTCTTCTGACCTTTTTCAAAGATATTGTTACATAGCCCTTTTCCAATCTACTGGTAAGTGCAGTCCTTCCAAACATTTGTTAAATAATTTATTCGCTCTTATTTGTTTTATTCTGTACTCATCTTTTTCATAATGGGGTGCTGGCTTGAACTCTGCTATATTTTCACATAAATGTGTTTCATAATATTGTTTTATAATATTGTTTCCATATTTTTGGGCTTATCAAATGTAATGGGATGCGTACTTTTTCATTGGTTCTAAGACTTTTCAGGGTTTTCACGATTCTCTTCCCTTGCCTTCCATATATATATATATATATATATATATATATATAATATACATGTAATATGTAACCCACCAACTAATAAACATATTAAAAAGCAAGAACTTGGATTCTCGAGATATAAATAAAATTTACATCTTATCATCATCACCCTGCCTCTTTCGTCCCCTGTTGGATATTGACCTCCCCAGCCTTTCCAATAGTTTCGGTTTTCAGCGGCTCTCTAGTTTTCAGCTACTCGCTTAATATCGTCACTCCGACGTTATGATGGTGGTGATCTTCTGCTTCGTTTGTCCATGCGAGGTCTCCACTCTACCATTTTCTTCGCCCATCTGGCGTCACTGAATCTTGCTACGTGTCCAGCCCGGTTCTATTTTAACCTGGTCAGTTTCTTGATTGTATCGCATACTCCTGTTCTCGGTCGAATGTCTTCCTTTCTTATTCGGCCTATCAGTTTGATCCCGACTTCGACTGCTCCATTTTTCTTCAGGCAACTCTTAATTTTTTTGTTACTTTTTTGTCAGTATGAACGTTTCTGCTCCATTAGTTGAAACAGGCAGCACACACTGGTCAAACGCTTTCCTTTTTACGTTGATTAGAATGTTGCTTTTAAATACATTCCTGAGCTTTTCGTATGCTGCCCAACCAACACTTATTCTTCTCTGCAGTTCGTGAGTCTGATTATCCGTGTTGATTTTAATTTCGTTACCAATTCTTCTAGTTTTTCGTCGTCAATTGATATGTTGTTAGTCACTGTTGGATTTGTATTAATCTTGGTTTTTTGTTTGTTTATGAGTAGTCCTACCGTACTAGTTGCGTTTGTTAGTTCGGTTAGCCTTTCTTCTGTTTTTTATGTTGTCTGTTGCAAGTACTATGTCGTCTGCAAAGCGGAGGATATTTAGCCTTGCATCGTCTATGTTGTTACCATTGTTGTGCTAGTCTAGTGGTTGAAAAGCATATTTCAGCACAGCTGTACGTGACTAGCTTAGGAGACAAAGTGTCCCCTTTTCTAACTCCTCTTTCTATTGGAAACTGATTCGTTTATATTTGAGAAGTTACACAGATGCTCTCGAGTTTTTATACATGTGGTGTACCGAACGTGTGTAGCTGTACGATATCTACTCAAGGCTGCTAGTATGGCTTGTTTTTGGATAGTATGGAAAGCCTTTTGGAAATTCACGAACATCAGCATTAACGGTTTATTATATTCTACGGCATTCTTTATTATGGCCTTTAAGGCAAGTAAGTGATCGTTTATCCCATGCTCCCATCGAAAACCTCCTTTTCTTTCCGTTGACAGCAATCAACATTTCTTTCAATCGGCTGTTATTATTCGGGTAAATAGTGAATTAATACCATAAGTACATTATTCCAGGTTTTTGGTATAACACTGTGATGTAGACGGAGATTGAAGAGTTCTATATTTTCTCAAGTAGTATATTTCCTCCCAACTTTATTCCTTCCATTACTATATATTGTGCTTTGTTTTCTGCATGGCAAACTTTATTCCAACGTATACTATAATCGAAAGACATCCATATGCATAAAACTCTGCAAAATTTTACCTGGAGTGTCTTGATACTGGACCAGTGCTTTTCAACATTTACGTGAATAATATACCTTCGCCCGCAAATACGACCTTGGCTATGTATGCAGAGAATCCTGGACTGATCACTCAAAACTGGGATATGAATATTGCCGTGCAAGATCTTCATAATAACGGACTGATGTACCGACTGCGCTATTAAATTAAACCCAACAAAATATTTACACCTAGAGGAATTAACAACCCCCGTAATCTAATCATAAATAACAATAGCATTGCAGGAACTTCGATAACTCTTGGGTTAGGTACTTGGATAACATACCTTCTTGAAAAGATGAGTGAAACGTATGGCAAGTTAACTTCGCTCTACTCGCTGCTGAACAGAAAATTCAAGCTACTACGCCAGGAAACTTCATTACTTTTATACAAGTCAATCTTAAGACCTACCTACCTTCACTTATGCATATCCAATTTGGGGAAATACTTCATGAATCAACATAAATAGGCTACGTAGAATACAAAACATGATATTCCGAATAGCAGTAGCTGCACCGCAGTTCGTTAGAAATCACCATCTACAGGACAGACTTGGCGTGCTAAACGTCGAAAATTCTTCAAAAATTCTTCTAACTGTCCAGCACCTGTCTACTATGTATTCTATTGGAATGAAAAGATTACTGCAAGAAAATTTACCTCTTTAGATAATGAAAGCTATAATAATCACTAAGTGATTATTAGTGTCTTACAAGACCTGGGGTGGGTGACCGCGAACAAGTGTTATGCGTCCTGTGTCAGTAACAATTTATGAATTAGATCATGTATAACACCTTGTGTGCTGACCTGATTGTATATATTCAAAAAATTATAATAAAAAATAAAGAAATTAGAGTAAGAATAAAGAAATCATAGAGTACATTTATGAAAATCTCTTAATAAAAACAGCATGAAAAACTAGAGGCTTTTGAAAGATTTGATTGATTTAGAGCAAATGCGAAAAATTTATAGAGTACGACTAATTTTATATAACATGCAGACCAGAAAATTGCAGTATCTCGGACATATTACGCGGGGATAAAAATATCAACTGCCAAGACAACAGCCAGGGAAAAAGATAAGTGGGAAGACGGCGCTTGTATTGGTTGCGAAACCTGAGAGAATATTGAACTGCAACTCTATTCAACTATTTAGAGCAGCAGTATTAAAAACACGTATCACTTTGATGCTTTCCGATCTTTGTTACGAAGAGAGCACATAAAAAAGAAGAAGAAGAATAAAAACAGCGATCAGCGAAAAACAGAAACAGAACAATGTACAAGATGTTTCCCCTGCCCAGCCACCCTTCGTGGAGAGATCCGTGTATCATGTTGGTCCATTGAATAAGATTAATCTCTCTTCGCTCTGCTCTCAGTCCTCCCTAGAGTGGTATAGGACAGAAAATCGCCTTCCAAACGTGTACCTTCGGTCTGTGTGGTCTGAGCACATTCTTGAGGAGTGTGAGCACTGTGCTATGGCCTATGGGAGTTGGAAAACCCCTAGCAAACTTAAGGGCTCGTTTATGAAAGACGACCAAAAAAATTGTACCGCTACACTAGGTACCAGGACATTCCACTATTGTCAGAAATTAAGAGGCAGATACTGTGCCACAAAAGGGGACCGAACAAGTTCACATCGGACCAGAATGAGCACTCGGAGTTACCGCCAATTCTATGAGACATGAGATTCAATAAGATTTTATTAGGCAACTTTCGTGCTACTGGAACATGCAATCTTGTAGACAAACGATGCAACTTTATAGAAAAACTACTAAATTTGAGCAGAGACTAACTCAGGAAGGTTGTGAAGCCATCTGACAGACCACTGCACTCTATTGGCGTTGGAAACAACGTTTTCTGTCGTAGATGCGCAATGGATGCAAAACACCCCTTATGATGTGCTGCGTAAATCTAGCCTGGGCGGTATTCAGGCACAGCCACTTGGCCCCGATATTTCCGAATCCTGGAGACTTACACGATTC
Organism: Limonius californicus; assembly: GCA_014611495.1. Lineage (NCBI taxonomy): Eukaryota > Metazoa > Arthropoda > Insecta > Coleoptera > Elateridae > Limonius > Limonius californicus. Next base: position 4,878 of record JABXWE010007633.1, read on the forward strand.
TTGCAAAGCAACCCGGCTGTTTGGGATGAGACCCCAAAGGGAAGGAATAATGGACACTACTACCTAACCACCCGATCGTCCGGGACCACCGTAGATAAACAACAACAAGATGTTTCATTGGAATAGAAAATAGGATCCTCAGATGAGAAAGCCTATATTTACAAAAAGAGCAGGTTATTACAAAGAAGGAAGAGTCATTAGAAGTATTAGACTATCTAATAATTTACTATGTGTTCAATTATAATATAGAAACACGTAAAAATACAGAGTATTTTGTGACAAAGAACAGACGATTTATCTTGACAACAAACCATTCTTTTGTTACGCATGTAACTTAAATCTCCACAGAGTTTATTTAATATGTCAAAAACAAAAATATAAATAGAAGCGTGTATAGTAGCCTACAGGTTGGTTCATCCACTTGAAATTAAATTTGAACGATGTAATTAAATCACGATACTTCCAACTGGCATGAAATTTATGTTAATTAACCTAATAGGAATTCATTGATATCTCTTTATTTATGTATAGCATTTACCAGCAATTTTTAATGAAAGGAGAATATTATACTGATTCGTGGTTAAATTTAGCTTCTAAAGGAATGTCAGTAGTTAAATTCTGAAAACACCGAGGTCGGGTACCAAATCGATTAAGGAGGTAATTTAGTGTGAAGTTGTATAAAAGCTCGTTCTATGCGTGGGTTAACTCGTCTGCAAATTAGGGAAAGAATGAAATTTTCTGATCTCAGATTACCTTTGCCTTACTGCGGGTTAAATAACCAGATTGAAAAAACAGTTTTTCATTTTGCGTTTGTACTCCTTAAAATGCTGCCGCAAAAATTAAATGAGCAAGTTGCATGTTAGATTAGCATTTCAAAACGCGAAAATTATTTTCCGGCTATGAACGCCCAAGGGAGAAACGAAATTACAATATGCAAAACCAGTCGGCCAAATCAATCAGAGTCACTGATTGTGTTTACATGTAAATCCTAAGCTGTCACATTTATATTCGTTTTGTACGTCACATAATACCTCATTGAATTCCATAACGTGTAAAATTGTAAAACAATGCTGCCGTGCGAGTTCAGTTTCAAATTGAGCTTTACGAGTTTAACTAAAAACTTAATCCGCCCTTATATTCCGTAAATATTTGTCACTATTTTTTAAAAGAAACATTTTCCTCGGGAATTATCTTGGCCTTTAAATATTGTAAAAATTAGTCTTAATCGTCCAAATTGTGTTATAATAAATTTTTTCCCCCTTTTGATATTTTTCCATTTGTGTTACCTTCCTCTTACTTCTGTTCAATCTACATACCATTTCTAACCTCTCCTATGTAGCTGTGTTAGCTCTAATAGCTTGTCTTAGACGTCTTTGGTTGCCTCCTTCCTCATCAATCTATCGTCATCATCATCGTCAACAGTCTTTAACGTTCACTGCTGGGCACTGGCTTCTTCTCTGCCACGTGTTTCTCCTAAATGGTAAGACAAACGCACGGATTACTTATAATTTAAGGTCGAATCCGAACGAAAGGAATTCTAGAGAATGCTTTTTGGCATTAAGGCCCCACAATTGCCAACTGGATTGGATTGGGGAATTGTGTATAGTGGGTTGCAGCAAAAGATTTTTATATGCTGCGTGGTAATGCTGGGGAATCGAACTTAAGTCATAGTCGACCTTTTGCCCAAAAAGAGGGCGATCTACCTACTGAGTTATCACCACACTACTTCATTTTGTATGTAGTCAAATAGGAATTACACGGGCAAAGAAAACGCAAGTAGATAAAAGAAATTTTAAAAACGTGAAGGGCAAACTATTTTATCGCATTTCCTGACCTTTTTCAGACGCTCATAACCATCTATATATAAATATACTACACACGTGTCAGCATGTTTCAGAATAAAAATAATGTATTAGAAGACAAACCCTTGTGCATCTATTACATAGGGCTCATTGTGTCCGTATTTTTTGTTCTTCTTCTTCCTCTTTATATTAGCCGTTTTTGCTTGTTTATTCCAGATGATCATTAGATCTTTTCATATGGCGACCACGGCTTCTTCTGCGTTTCGGAAAGTCATCGCGTGCTACCCTTACTTATCTATCATCTGCCATTCTTGTGATGTGGTTATTCTATTCTCTTCTTCTTTGTGTTATCCATGTATTTATGTCCTGTATTTTTTTGCTAATGGGAGTAATACAGCTTAAGATACAAATGAGAAAGTTAGGTTATATCAGAGGAACGCAATTCATTGAACGTTCATAATCAAAACATTATCTTCGGAGAAATACAGAAGTGTTGATATAAACTACTCAAAAATGAATAGGATATTAATATGTTTGTATTTGGCGGCTAATGGTCGATTATTATTGATAATTATAGCAAGCGGCAATGTTTGATGTTAAAAAACAAAAAAGCAATCGAATCAAGTTGCCACTGTTAAACCGTATTAGTGTCAAGTTGGTTGAGTTTGACTGAATAATCTTTCCTGTTTTCTTCAGATCTTTTCCGTTCATTGTTTTTTATTCATCTGTTACATTTGTGTTCTTAATAATAAACAACAGTGTAGATTAACCATTAAACAATAGAACAACGAAATTTAGCCGTTGCTATGCACCAAAGAGAAGATCGCCAGGTGGACATTGCTAATATGTTAGAAACCCCGTAGAGCGTAATTTCACGTGCCCTTTCGCGTTTAGAGAAACAGCTGCGACTGCAAAAAGGCCTGGAAGTGGATCTTTTCGCATCACAACACCTTGTGGGGATGGACTTCTGGTAATTAATGTAAGAATACCCCCTTCCAGCTGCTCGACTTCTACAGCAAGTGCTATCATTGCTGAAACAATATCTGGACTCGTCCGTAAATAGTATATTATCCCACGGTATCGCTTCTACAAACCTACGTCTTGATCGTTCCACCCGATGTTTTCGTTGAGCCACAGTTCTTGCAGGACATCTCAGAGGGCGGTATAATGTAATGTAATCGATTTCTCACAGTTTGGTAGGAGACTCGATTTGCTGTGGCATTTTGGAGCAGGCATCAAAGGGTATATGGTAGTGCCGGACATCGTACCTTACCTCAGAATACCCAACCAGTCGTTGCCTTTGGTGGTGGTGGTCTTATGGTAGGGGCCGGAATTTCTTTAGTTGGTGTACTGACCTCCATATCTTTAATGGTACACTCATAGGCCAACGTTATGCAGAAAAGATCATTATGGATCATGTTCTGAACCGTCGCAACGCTGTTGGATGGGAATATTTTGTTTTTCTTGAAGACAACGCAAGGTCGCATCGTGCTTGGGTTGTTTTAGAAATGCTTCGAGATGAGGAAATAAACCACCTCACTCTTCCTCCGTTATCTTCAGACCTCAACCCTATCTAGCATGCATGGGACCTTTTGTAGAGACAGCTGGATCATCATAATCCAAGGCCTACTACTATGCAACAGCTGAGGGATGTATTGCCGGTACTGTGGCATTAAATTCCACAAAAACATATTGATTATCGTATTGAGAGTATGCCAGCAAGGTGCACAGCAGTTATTACTGCCAGAGTGAAGTGGAAGGAGACAATAACAATTTTCAAAATAATACTGTTAAATTTCTTTTTAAGCGTACCTTTGTTGTAATTTTTATATTCATTACTGAAAAGTTTTGGTAGTTTTTTCTTATAAATGCAATTGGTGTTGCAAGTGTCTTACTCTGCAATATCTTATTCATGTTTTAGTAGTTTATTGCGATTGACGTGATTAGATACTAGTTATGCATATATCTGAAGTGATAGATGTATTATACAGTTTCTGACATATGTTTATCTCAGCACAGCCAATTATTTGGTTTTTAAGTTAAGTTTTCTTCTTCTGGTGCCGCCTTCTAACTTGAAACGCTACACAGTGTTTCAGTTGTTGTTCTCTTACAGTTCTTGAGATTGTCCAACCATTACGCTTTTCTTTGCCTGGTTTTTCTCTTTCCGTCTATCTTCCTGCTCATTATTATTTTTCTTTTTCATTATTCTTCCATCTTTACCGTTCTTCTAGTCTGCGAGATCTACGAACGCACAACAACATATCAACTATTTTTTTTCACTGGCTTATCTAAGGGTCCGTTCTGGGTCATATAATAATATGCATAGAATCTAACATTTTACCACATGCCATGTTAATTTTAAAAGAAAGTGTTGATTGGAAAATAGAATTTTATTATACCCATACCCACTATTGCATAGGTATTGTCCCTATATTAATTTTAATCTGTTCTTTTCGCCATGTGTCTGATTTATTATACAACCTAAATATATTTTCTATATCATGAAACTTTCGTTATTTGTTCGTGCATGTTGAATATATCGACACTATTTACTTGCATATTTCCTATTATCCGTCATTTAGTTTTGGTAGTGTTTATTTTGATTCATTGTATCTACCAATATCCATTAAATCCTATCTAGAGCTAGCTTTCAATACTGTTATTAATTATTACATTATTTATTTTTATACTTTCTTTATAATCAGTTAATGCTTTTGAATATAGCGTTTTCCGTAAATATTAAATAACCTTTTCATTATTGCACTACATATATTAAGTGACTTCATCTTCTATTTTCACTGCTGGGTACAATATGAATTTCGTATATTGTCAATATCCCTTCAATCTAAACCTATTTCCTAAGAATAAAGATGATGTAAATTCTTTAGAATTAAATTGAAAAAAAAACTCACACAGTAGTAGATATAACAAAAATGAGGTCTCTCTTGTATTTACCACTGTATTAATACCATCATCATCATTATTCACAGCCTTTTTATCCCACTGCTGGGCATCAGCCTCTTCTCTGCCAGGCGTTTCTCCTCAGCGCTAAGATAGAAACACGGGGGATCTACAGTTTAACATCGAATCCGAACGACAGAAATTCCAGAGAAGTTTTTTAGCTCAACGATCCCACGATTGCCAACCGGCCTGAAAAATTGTATGTGGTGATGTGGCTTGCAGATAAGATTTCTATAAATCGGCATAGTAATGCTTAAGTTTCGAACCCAAGCCAGAATCGACGTTTTAATCAGAAAGCCAGTGCTCTATCAACTGAGCTACGACCACGCACATTATTAATAAATTGACATACATTGCGTTATAACACTTTATATATATTATATTTATATATAATATTCACAGTTGTCCGGGAATGTTACGCTTTTCGTCCTAGATACACAATATACTATTCTTCGATCTTTTTCCTAGCGACTCTAATGGTGCTTCGTAATGATGTTAGATATTTCGAGCTATTCCGAATTTATATTCCTACTGACTGGTTTTTGATCTAAATAGATATTAATTCTTGTTTGGTATAGATACTTTATACTGTCTTCTCTGAGTAGATGAACTGTATAGGTACCTTTCTGAGTTTCCACTTTTCTTTTGTTTTGCTTCCATTTAGTTGGTACTATATTTAATATTAGTAGGAAATGATCCGATCCTATATCTTTCCCTCGGAACGCCCGTGTATCTTGGATATGTTTAGATAATTTCTTATTTACTATGGTGTAATCTATAATCGTTGTCCTTCCTCTAGCGCTCCAAGTGCATTTATAAATGTCTTTATGGCGGAAGAAACTATTTGTTATTTTTATTTTATTGTGTATTGCAAAGTCGATTACATGCCTAGCATTTGTTTTTATTTCTGTTTCGCCATGTGTTCTTGCGACCCCTTACACAGGTTGATTTCCTACTCTCCCAGTTAGACCACCTGCAATTACTATGCAGTTATTTGTCATAAAATTCCGCTGTGTCTTGTTCTCGTCCTTCTTCTGGGCTGTATACCCCTATTATGGTGATGTATCCTCTTGGCGTTTTACATCTTAATTTTTTGATGCGTTCGTTGATAACTCATAGTTATGGATTCTTCGCTGCCAGTTGTATTTAATAAGTATTGCAACTCCAGCTACTGTACGTTTTCCCAATGGCACTCTACTGTATATCATTATATAGGCTTCTAATTCAGTTGATCCTTTTAGCTTTTTCTTAGTTTCTGGTATCACCGCTATGTCAATGTTCATACTTTTTAATTCTTTTGTAGTTCTTCTTCTTTATTGCATATTCCTCGTGCGTTCCATACTGCTAACTTTATTACTCTACTCGTTTATTCCTTTTTCTCGCTTTGGTTGTATCTTTTGGTACATCCGGCAATTTTCTTGAAGATTTCGAGTAGTATTTATTTCCCCTGGGTACGTTACCACCGTATCGCAAAGTAAGATGAGTGGTGGGTCTGCCACCTTTAGGTATGCCGTCATGCCTACTTTCGTATTTATCCCCCAAAAGTGGGGCTGCCTCATCCGCCCTTTTGGTCGTTAGGGGCTCTACTCTTCCTGGGTTGGGTCAGCTACCTGCTAACAAGGTGCCTCTTCCGCCCGTTCTGCCGTACCGAAGACTCTTCTCCGCCAGTTCAAGCGTTGAGGGTTTCGCTTGCACCGCCAGAGCCATTTTTCCAATTAGAAAGCTATCTCTCACTTAGTTTTATCTGTGTATCGACACAGTTACTGGGATGTAACCGTTGTTTATTGCTATACAACTTCTAGGAGCCATAGGTGAGTGTTGGATGCCTATGGGGACCATTATCACAGGACGGCTTCCCATTCTGTGAAGTCCGATAGTTCTGCATATAGAGGTGCTACCTCTAAGAAAATCACATACATCCCTTCTTGCGTTTCTAAAAAATTAAATTTCCAAACAATGAGGTGGTCGTAGACCACGGGTTCAAATAGTTTACTTTAGTACTCTGACTTTCTGTAATACTCTATTAGCTGTCCAGCTACTATTATTCTGTTTGTAACCTTTGGGGTTAGTTTGTCTCTGGTTTGTTCTATTTCATTTTTTTGTCTTTGCCCTCCGTCTTATTAATTTTTCTTACTCTAATTACTCACTCTTATTCCTCTTCTATCTTCCAATCCTCGACAACATTCTGCTTGATTCTTCGCCTACCTATTAATAAAAAAATTCTCATTATCTCCCTGTCTTCGATTCTGCTCAATTCACTCCAAGTCTGTACTATTTTGAATTGATCTTCCTCTACTCTGCTTGCGAATTAGTGACACGAAGACTTCGCCTTTTTCCTTTAACTGTCTTAGGAAAATTAAGTGTTTTCGATTTACGGTTTACATTGTTTTTCTGAATTTACACTGATTTGTTCTGTTCCAAGTGTCTGCATGTTACGAATGATCAGGAAATGACAGCAATCTTTCATTATGAAATACTGCTCGCGGACATTTATTTTTGCGTGATATAAAAAGCTAAATATTTCACAAGTAATATCTTTTGTCTGTAGGTTTTTAATGCAATTTCCCCGCCGCGCCAGTTTTTCTTCGCACGATTCTACTAGTGTATTTTTATGATTAAAATCAGTACTTCGCGCGCATTATTCAGCGGATTCGGTCGGCTTAAAGAACTCGCTAAGAATGTGCAATCAATCAATGTCGTGGGTCCCGAAGATTCGCAAATGAAGCCTAGATAGTACCTCGTTGTCATGCCAAGCAATCTATTGTGGTTTCTCTAATAATTTTTCGTAGAGAGAGAGTTTGCTTTACATATTAATGAAAAGGTGAAGATGCAGACTTTCCGACTAAAAACGGAAGATTGATGCTTGTGCTTATATAAATGACTTGAATCGTTTGAAAACCAACGCAAGGAACAGATTTTTAAATGCAGCTAATTTATTGATTTCATGTAAAACGCTCCTACAACTGAAAACTCACTTTTGGATGTTCTTCTCAGGGAAGCAACCGTTACACGACATTTATATGTGGCATTACGACCCTGTTACGTGCATACAAGATAAGGTAATAATTAGGTATTCTCCCCTGCGCGGATGAGCAAATATGAACAGCCTGGTAAGACAGATAATGTAAAATTTAACAACACGTAAATTAAGCTTAACACAGCTTGGTTTTGTAGGAGTAATAGTAAATTGATTCGGTATCCTACTATTTAGTTTAAACAGGAAGTATTAATATAGTCTCGAATGAGTTGTACTACACTGCATTTATAACAATAAAAAGCTTGCAGCTTGTTTGACCCAGTTTCTGAGTGCTATATTCTAGTCTAAATCAAGGTACGTTCGTGGTTATAAAAATTCAGGCAAAATAATATTGTATTGCTGAATTTATTTTTACAAATTAACTATTGGTAATAACTGTCTCTACCAGTGTTTCATATCTTACGCTTTACAGAACACGTGAAATGAAAACTGGAAAATTAGGAAAACTGATAAATTATATTTCAATAACATCTAGAGATACAAAATAAAAGAACACAATTATTTGTGATGTTTTCAACTATAATATTGCTACAGGTACACAGATTGGGTGGATTAGATTACCAGGGTGGGCACAATAAGTCTTAAGCTGCAGTACCTCCGGAACCTATCGTAGACGAATGCGATGGAGAGAAAAAAAGGATAACTTATGAGTCTACGGGAGATGGACTAGAAAAATCTTGGAGCGGCGATCCAAAATGGAAGCGAGTAGAAATTGAAATAGATCTCTTGCAAAATGGGGGGATGACGTTAAGAGAATCACAACAAATAGTATACTAGTGCAAAAAGGTGAAATGAATTAAGAGAGGCCTTTGTGCAGCATTATTGATGGGTAACATGTCCTTCAATTTTGTTTGATCGCTCTGTAAAATTGCAGAATATTCGACCAATAGAAGGGCAGTGCTTCGAATGATTGTTGCCTAATTTTCCACAATCAATACTTTCGTGACAAGAATTTTCTCTTAAGTAAAAGAACGACAGCTAGTTAAAAATTTAATTTATTGTTTCTATTATGGAAAACCAGCAATATTAAAGTTCGTTTGCAGAACAAGGCGATCTAATGAAAACGAAAATATATGAGAAAATTAAAAGCATTGTTTGAACTTGATAATTAGGAGAAAGTATGCCGGGTCGCAAACAGGGACGAGATCAAAGGAGCGACGCTGTTTTCATTAATTGCTTTAAATTAACACCTTTAAATGCATTTCCATAATTGAGTAATCAATAATAATTTCCTTTATGAATTAGACATTATGCTGAAGATTGTAATAACAGAAATGGGAAGTTTTAAGCTGTTTCGTTCCAACAACATTTAAAATGGAGGAAAGTCTAGGCCTTCCATTGCGAAGGCAGACGATATCTAGAGAGTTGAACGAATGATTCGCGATAATCAGTTGGCCAAAATTGATGAAATTGAAACTGAATTAAATATTAACCATGGTTCAGCTATTTCAATCGTCCACGGCCCACTTAATTTTCCAAATGTTTGTGTTAGATCACATGTGGCCAATAAAACAATCCAGTGTATTAAAGATCTTGGATTTGATCTGTTAGACCACCCATCATACAGTGCTAACTTGGCATTAAAAAATTTGGAGCTTTTTGGGCCATTGGAAGAGGAGCTGGGTGGACAGGAGTTTCATTCGGATGAAGAGGTTGTTGAAGCAGTGCAGAACGGGCTAAGCGCGAGAACAAAAACTTTTTTCCACCAATGAAAAGCTTTTGAAGAAATGGACTGAGTGTTATAGAAGTATGGGGGGATTGTGTGGAAAAATCCCTATCTTATAATCTTGAATGTACGGGGGCAGCCTTTTAAGTTTTTACAAAAACTAGGAAAGAAAAAAATTTTTTTTATTTATTTGTTTATTGATAATTTACAGGGCATCAACTACATTGGCTATTAGCCCTGGGGCCTATGAGTTTATATTTTATTGGATAGACCGGTAATTTTTAGATAGTGCATTAATTTTTCTGTATTTTGATGGTTTTTGTTTAGTATAACTGAGAGATTGTCTGTTGTGATGTTGGCTGCTCTTCTTTCTTGTTCATATTTTGGGCAATCAATGATTATGTGCTTGATGGTGAGACGGGTGTTGCAGTTATCACATGTTGGCGGATCTGCTCGTTGGAATAGGTATGCATGGGTGAGACGGGTATGGCCGATTCTTAGTTTGGTAAGTAGTATTTGTTGATGGCGTGTTTTTGGAGAGGGCCACGGTTCTATTGTTGGCTTCACAATTCTGAGCTTATTGTTGTCAGTATTTTCCCATTCGGATTGCCATATTTCGAGTATGCGTTTCTTTATGGTGTTTTTGACGTCCTGGTGAAACTGGTTTTCTGCTCTTATATTGTCTTTTCTTGTAGCTGATTTTGCTGCTATATCGGCTTTTTCGTTGCCACTTATTCCGATGTGGGAGGGAATCCATATTAATTGTAAATCTTTGTTTTGATTATGTAGATTGTGTATATGTTCTTGGATGTTTAATATTAGTGTATGTTTTGATGTGGTTTGCAGTGCGCTGAGTACACTTAGTGAGTCAGACAAGTTTAAGAATTTGTTGTGGGTGCTATTGGATATTCGAATAAGGCTTTGTAAGATGCTGTATGCCTCGGCTGTAAAGATGCTGGTTTCATCTGGCAGTCTATATGTGCAGCATTCCTCTTCGTAAATGTAGGCTGCTCCCGTGATGTTTCCTGATTTTGAAGCGTCAGTGTAGATGTGTTTGTGTTCTGGTAACATATTAACTATTTCGTGGAGTTTGGATTTATATATGCTCGGGTGTGTATCAGGCTTGGAGTACTTTGACATCTCTAATATTACTTTTGGTAATGATGTTTCCCAAGGTGGGATTTTGCTGATAGTGTGTGTTGTAACTGGTGGGAGTTGGAGGTTGTATTTGGATTTCAGAGATTCGAGTTGGCTGCAAAGCTGTTTGGAAGTTTTGTTTGGATTAATGGTGGGGGGTTTTTTGTTGATATGTTGATAGGCAGGATTTTTAGGATAAGCGCCTATTTTAACTGCATAGGCTAGTGTTGAGTTGTCTCGTCTGAGTTGTAGCGGTGGTTCTCCAGCTTCTACTAGTATGCTTTTAACTGGACTACTTCGAAAGCATCCAGTAGCGATTCGAACTCCTGCGTGGTGGACGGTACCAATTGCTTTTAGTGTGCTGATTGTTGCCGAGGAGTAGACGGTTGATCCGTAATCTATCTTTGATCTAATAATTGCTCTGTACAGGTTTCATAGCACTTCTTTTTCTGCGCCCCAGTTGGTGTGTGCTAGACATTTAATGATATTCATTCTTTTCATACATTCGTTTTTACTTTCCCATACCTTATAGCCTTATAGGTATAGGGTAAGTATTGAATTCATGAAAATTTTCGAAATCGAGATTTTAACGGAAATATCAGTTTTGAGTCTCTAGGAACCCAAAAAAGTGGTTTTTAAAAAATGTCTGTCTGTGGGTGGGTATGTACGTATGTACGTATGTACGTACGTATGTGACGCTCCTACAGCCGAAAGTATTGCTCCGATTTTGATGCGCTTTGGAATGCGGGGGTGTATCGAAAATTCATCGAAAAAATAAGCTTTTCAAAAAAATCCGAAACCGGAAGCGGAAGTTACGCATGTTTTTTTGGTATCACTTTTTTCGTGATTACAATTTTGAAACTTTTATCACGGATAACGATAGAGGGTCATAAGACAAATCTGTTAGTTTTTGCCGAACTCGCTAGCTTTAAACTGAAGGGCGCTATGATTTTTTGAAATTTTTGAGTTTAACGCTCAATTACTCGAAAACGGATGAATCGATTCAAATGATTTTTATTTTCTGAATAGTATATGAAGGGTAAAATGAGGTGATATAAAAAGTTTTTTTGAAAAATTATAAGGGGCCTAAATTACGAATTTTCAAAATTTTGGAAATTTTCAAAAAATTATTTCTCAAAAACTGCTCCAAGGAATTTTTTAAACTTCATATGTCGATAGACCTCGCAAGGGGCTATCGATATGTTTTTTGAAGAACTCCGTAATTTTCCTGTGGCGCCTTCTACGAAGCTTGGAAGTTTGAAATTTCAAACTCCTTTAATTAATAAACGAAAAAAGATAGGAAGCTGGGGTTTTCACTGAATCGCTCAGTACGTAATGGAGCATATGAATATGCAAAGAAATATTACACTCGTGGATATATGTAAGCGCACCGGCCCCCTCCCCCCTCTTTTTAAAAAATATTTTTTTTATTCTAACGGTTGTTATTTGTTTGCGTCAAAGAATCTTTTTCCGCGAAAATAAAAAAATCGATTTTTTATGCCCTACAAAATATAATTTCCAGGGACTTAGAAAATTTTACCTCGATAGCAATAGCGATCGGTACTAGTTAGACCGCGCGACGGCCTAGCGGTACGGACAGCCCTGCGCACTTTGGTTCAGAACCATTGCCATACTGTCGCGCTACATTCATTTCTTTAACCGGTATTACAACAACAAGTTATAAATTATTTATCAAAATTTTGTATTTAATACTTAATTTTCGAAATCGAGATTTTAACGAAAATATCCGTTTTGGGTCTCTAGGAATCCAAAAAAGTGGTTTTTAAAAAATGTCTGTCTGTTATAAAATCACAGCAAACTCAATTTGCAGTCACAATATCACGTATATAGTAGAGAATGAAGTATGCCTGGTTGCATATTAAAAGGAAATTAAGGGGCACCGCAGATATTTGGCGGGACTTCTTACAAGCCCTGTAAGTCTATTCGTTACGAGGCAAGGTTTTAGGATAGCGCTTGAACAACCGTTTTCAGGAAAATAACTCTACTGTTGAATAAAGATGATATGAACAGTTTCCAGTATGGGAAAGTCCAGGGAGGCAGTCGCGTCCACTTATTTGGTATAGATATGGATCATAGTCGCTTTCTGTCAACAAGTTGATCTCTTACTGTAATAATTAACAGGTTTACTAATATTATTTATGTCAGTATTTAACAGCAGAAAGCTCCCATTGGCGTAACCGCACTATACTAAAAATTATATAAGTAAAAAACAACAAAAATAAAAACAAAGTTTTATTTAATTCAATAAGTGTTCGTTCGTTATACTATTTCTTTAATCGTACCATGAAGGAGAAAGTTAAGGGGAGTGATATTGCAACTTCTTAGTGCCCATGGATACACAGCTTCTCTTCCAATCCAATTTCCTCCAAACAAATTGTTTAAGTAATTCCTAACAATTAAGCTGTAATGAACAGGATAGCCATCATGTTCGTACTTTCAGTTCTACATCTTTCAATAGCAAAGGTAAACTGTTTTGTGGGAAATCCAAGTAACGTTCAGTTAAATATTCATGGAAAGAGTGTGGCCCAATAGTACGGTTACAGTGCGAATTTTTTTGTACATAATACTGCGAGTTTTGCCTTATCGGTAAACAATTCAGAATTTAAAAAGGTGGATCCAATGAAATTGATTTTCAAAGAAATTACCGAACTGCAATCTTCTCTGAGGGTCATTTTCATGCAGTTTGTACACTAAAATAACGCGATAGGCTTAAAATATATTTACTTTCAGAATTATTCTAAATTAAAGTTTTCCAAATGCTCACATTTGTCCTTAGATCTGTTTAACTTCTACGGGAATTTTCACTCACTGCTTCTAACGCTCTTAGTTCATTTTACATGTTTGTAATCGTTCCGGGCCTTCATCTTCTGGAATTAAAAAATGTATCTTGGATTCTTAAAGAAGTTTCAAGACCTCTACATATTTTTTAGACGGCGGTCTTCTGATTGTATAGCGTCTGATACATAAAGTGAGAGTTGCAGCGACATTTCCTCCACTTTTGCCAAAAACAAGCAACAAACTGTTTTCTCGTTGTTTGAAAACATCTTACTGAACATTTAAGTAAATTGATAGCTCAGCCGGCCTCGATGGTCTGGTGGTTAGCGCACTTGCCTTTAGATCCAAGGGACGCGGGTTCTAATAGGCCGAGGTGCGATTTCTGTTGGATAAAAAGTAAAGCCGCAGGTTCCGTGTGACACGTTAAAAATCACTACTGGGGTTGTAACTACTTCAGATAAGCAAAATTCATAGTTAGGGTGTACCATAAGCCAAGAGCTTCAGTGCATAGAGATGTTTGGAAAACCGTCACCTTGATCTTTCCCAACCACAACAAAAAAAATACAAAAATAAATTAATAGGTTGACTTTCAATAAACCTAAAGATAAAGTTATTTTGGTTGCCATGCTATATGTATGTTGGGTTTTAAGAGGCAGGGGGACAACTTAGCTGGCCAGAGACGGAAAACATTACATGAGCACATATTTTTGGTATAATTTTTAGCAGTACTCATCATTTGCATTGTTTGTTTTTTTGAATGGGCGAGATCCAGGACGCAGATTTCCAAACATCTCTATGCACTGAAGCTCTTGGCTTATGGTACACCCTAACTATGAATTTTGCTTATCTGAAGTAGTTACAACACCAGTAGTGATTTTTAACGTGTCACACATCGTAGTGGTACGCGACCTACGGCTTTAGTCTTATTCGACAAAAGGCTCACTTTCAGATTTTTGCATTACTAGATATTTAAATAATACTAAACTTAACACACATATTAATAATCTGCTTATGCATTATATTTGAATTTACTGGATTTGTTGTTGTGTATATGAAAAACAAATTCCACAATTTATAGAATTTGTGAAAACTGTTCTAGGATGCATCTATTGCTTCCTACACAAGTAGCATATCGAAAACCGTTAAGTTGACTCAAGTGGTTAACTTCCTATTGGTTTTGATTATTAATATCCGTACTAGTTGATATTTTAAAGAGCAACATATCGATATAGTTTAGGTAGCTATACGTTTGTTTCTGAATTCTATATTGCAAAAGTAGTGGGATTATTTTTACAAACGCGGTGTATAAATAGTCTTGTTTATTTTTCACATAATTCAGAGTAAGCTTAGAGTCAACATGTCTTAACAGTATATTTAATATGTCATACAAATTGACACCGACACGCTAAGTAGGGTTAGAACTGCATCTTAAAATGAGAACAACTGTCAAATTTTCACCTTCTAGTGTTATATACTGCAAAAATAACGTAAAAGCGGAAGTTACTGCATTAGACTTTAGAATTGGGATAACATTGGCAAGGGCAAGGATAGTAAAGCCATGCGAAAGGTCGGCAGGCAACTCTTAAAACAGGAGTACGCTTTCATTTAACGTATTATAAATAAATTGAAGTAATCGAAAAATATTGACGTACATATACAATTCGTTCAAACAAACTGAAATTCTGAAAGAATTCCATATCACAGGAAAGTTTGTTTCGAGCGGGGGGAGAACTAGAACATTATGTTCATGTTTTGGGGGTTGCCTAACCTAACCTATACTTGCTAAAATTACTTCCATCTATGTATGTGTCGTATATTACTTTCTCTATGCTGTATACTCTAAGGAGTCTAAGGTCACTACTCACTACCAATTATTTGTATAGAATGAAGGGATGATGCACAATATAGAAATTGGCACTACTTGGTCTTGCATGTTAAAATCTATCGCAACAGACCATCGAATATCTGATGATCTGAGCATACTTAAATAGACGCAAACAGATCAGATTATAAGTTTGGCAATTTGGCATACTAACTTTAGATGCTTTAAGAATAGTTATTAAATTGAAATCTTATTAGAGATTACCAAGCATAAGTTTGTGATGCATATCGATTACTGAAGTAAGTGGTTCATACCAGCTTGATCATTGAACTAAATAATTTTACGCTGTATATGACACCATTGCTCGCGTGCCAATGGGCAATTATCACTCTTTTATACCCACTAATTTTAACCGGATTAAGTCTTCTTTTGACGCTTCTCTTGATCCCGAAGTACTATAGCCTTGCTTCGTAACCGCGGTTTTAACCTACTAACACAATTGATTACACGCATTGAGTACGCAACAGGTCTATGAAAGAGCGTCTTCCTTGGCGTCATCAGGTGGAAGTAGCGTCGTTGTTGAGCCTGATCAGGTTTTTCTGCATCTGTCGAAGAAAAGTAGCAAACGGAATGTATAGCAAAGCCTCTCGTATGTTAAACGAATCACCTTATAGGAACTAAAACTTCTAGTACATTACTGTTAAAAAAATTTAGAAGAAAAATGTAATCGAATAAATTTTGTACTATTGAAAGCAGTATATAAAGCTAGGCGGTCATGAGTTAGAGGTCAGCGCGTTAGACTTCTACGCTGAAGCTCTGAGGTTCAATACCTAGTACGGGAACGTCGAATCTTTCACGTCCCTTCTCCTCGCAAATAGATGGCAAACCAGCGAGGTATTCTGCTTAATAAATCTTCTCAATCGGTTGCACTTCCTGTGATTCGGAGCCCTCGTTAAGCTGTAGGTCCTCTGTGTTTGTGGTACTTTAAAACGCAGAAACAGCATAGGAAGGAAGACCGTTTCGTTCCGTGAGAGACAAAGCACTCAACGAAGAGATACATGAAGCTAGTTTTAAATTTAATGCAAAATATTTTGATTATTAGACAAGTTACAAAGTTACGAAATTTGATAGCTTACAGATGATAATTGAATTCACAGATCACAGACATAGGTGTATCGGGTTTTGCATGTTTGCTTCTCATTAACTGTCAGAGTGTACATTAAAATGACATCATATAATGCGGTGATATCCCAGTAGTGGATTCGTCCACTACATCTGAAATGTGTAATATATAGTAGACAGCTAGTATATGGCATAAGCACCATGAAAATTGCCGTACATGGTAGATATATTTATTGTTCGCTTGCCAAATAATTACTAAATCTTTTTTTTTTATAGTTATAAGGATTAAAATTCATATCTGCTTAAATTTAAAAGAAGGGTGTAACTGTTTCTTTTAGCACAACAGTTAATTGTAATTCTTAAAAAAATAATTTAAAGCTAGGAATAATTACATATACAATAAACGTTAAGAATATGAGATAATGTATGTTATACTGATAAATAAAACTTCATGTTCTACTACTAACAGAACAATTGTGGCACCCTTGGTCCCCGAAAAAAGACCTAACTCAAATGGCGTAATTTTTAAAGTTGCAAGATTTAATAATTTGCAAGATTCAAATGACTTGTTTCGCAAATGATAAATACTCAGCCTATGGTATTTTGTTCCAAAAATATGGAAATGCGAAGTAAGTGTTCCACGCCTGTACTTCTACTTTGCTAGAAATACAATTGTTAGTAATATGCATCTCATATACAAAATTGATGCTTTCATATTAAATAGCGAATGCGGTTAATATAATAATATTCCGGCAATATTCTAACTAAAAAATACCAGAACATTTGTTATTCAAGAATGATCAGCTAAGCTAACTTTTTTCACGTGTTTGTGTCCCTCAAAACAATTATACTGATCCCAATGCATTTCCTTTAAAATTCTTAATGTGCAACCATGTAGACTAGCATTACAAATATTGTTATTGAGCATACTTTTAAATCGCTATGAAGAATGAATTGACATTGAACTAATTAGATTTGGTAATGAATGGCTAATCAGTAAAATACCAACGTAGTATACTAGAATATACTAACATTGGAATCTAATGTTGTATGATCATGATCTAAGGAATTATTTTTGATTTGTTGTTGCGTACCAGCATGTAGTTCAAGGCGATTGCTGGTGGTGGTTATTTGTTTATCAATAATCTTGGTGCAATAATCAAAAAGATATCTGGAAGTATTATCGATCACCGTAAATATTGTTTAAATATTGGGATATTCAGAAAATTTATCTTCAGATTAGGTAATAAAACGATTAGCTCGGTAGAACTTCAAAAATCTTAGGTTAATCATATTTTGAGACGTCTTTTCCCTGGTATTGATTTCATATAGGTATAATTCAAAATTGATAATTTAACAGAAATGGTTTTTTTTTGTTTGCATTAACCCCCAAAATGTGGCTGTCCAATTATAATTGATTATTTAAATATAGAAGTTTATATCAAATTTATATCAAACTAGGTTTAAAAAATAGCTTTCTTGGAAAAGCAAATATACAGTAATTAATTATTTTGATACCACTTCAGGTAAAACAAAAAGTATTATTATTTTTTTAATGGTATGACGTCAGCTTTCTGTTGTCAGAAATGTCAAATAATCAGTATCTTGCATAAAGATGATATTAAATAATTTCAGAAAAGGGAATCTTCACTATTATGAGATGTATTGTAAAATGCATACTTTGATAAGGATCAAGTCATTCTTGCTTTTGCTTTGTTCAATGAATAGGGTTAGGAATTGTTTAGTATTTTTGCAAACGGCAATTTTTTTATAAAAGAAGACAGAAAATTTACGCAATACCATTTAAAAATAACACACACGCCTTTGGACCCCTGTATGTATATATATACTATATAACTAAATTTTGTAATACAATTAAACCTGCAATAATAATATCGGTTATCAGTTTTTGAGTAAACATTTTTTTTCTTCGAAACTATACGAATTATGGAGTTTTTACAAGAGTCAAAAAATGAAGCTAATGAATAAGTCTTCACCTTAAAAAAAAACAGAATCGTATCATCATCTTTTGACCTCTAGAATACGTGGTAGCTCTATGTCCCAGGAGTTTTGGGACACTCTGTATAATTTGTGAGTTGAATTACAACTGTAGCCGTTGTTAACACACTGTTTATACCAAAATAAACAAAAAAATATTTTAGTTTTGAACGTAAGATATATTAGCCATTGTCCATACGTTTATGAATGGATGGTGATTACGTGGTGATTGCGTTAACGGTAAACTTATTTAAATAAATATCATCATCCACGCTCATACACAAACCGGTAATGTAAACATATGGTGTTTACATATGTATTTACTTTATCCAGCACGTTTTATGAACTTTAGTCATTGTGTACTTAGGCTGTCGTTATTTTAAACTTACCTTTAACGTAAATGTATATAATTAGAATTTAAAATTGCCATTTATTATTAAGCTTGCACGTTTATATAATAATTGGTTGTTTATACTTCCGCAGGAGTTACGTTAAACTTTAGTATTTCTTGATTTTATTTTGTAAAGAGCTTGGGTGGGTAGGCAAGTAGTTCTCGTGCTTGCAGCCAAGGCCACAGAGAAATTAGGGACGTTTGGGCACGGGTTCGATACCAGGCTCCGACGCCACCGGTATCTCTTAGATATAGGATGATAGTTTAAGTTAGATTAAGTTTATAGTCAAAGTACAATGAGCCCCAGTGGCTGCGGTACGTTAAGCGTACGAATAAAAAGAACTTGTTACTTTAATCGATTTAGGATAGTATTTCGACATATCCCAAAGAAGGGTATTTACTTATACTGTAGTCGGGTGTCGTCTTTGACGGGTGGCTCTCTTTCTAGCTCCTTAGTTCGTATAGGCTATTAGAGCGAGTGCAAGTCTTGCAGATTGCCGCTCTAAAGTTTATGAAATGCACTGCGGTGAATTGTGAAACGAAAAAAGAAAGCACTTACAGTGTTCACTGATTCCAAACCAGGTGATTTCTAATGTTACTTCTCAGAAGAACGCTCATACAAATACAACCACCCAGAAAACTTGTTTTTGGTCACTGGTTTCTTGAGCACGTTGCTGCTCGTCTTAGTTCAACCGGTTATTTTGCCTGACTGCTGACTTTGCACCCATCAAATATGAAAACACGCGACTACATAATTTATGAAATTTGTGGTTACTCTTTGGCAGTTGCTACGTAAATTACTACATTGTTGATATAATTTTTATTTAGTAATACTGGCAAAAATTCATTACGTTTTGTCCATATGCTGATGATATAGAGACTATGGTTGAATAAACAAAGTGCAAATGTAATAGACGCGACATTATATCGAATACGTATTTGCCCAACACTACCTGCATCCGGCGATCGGTAGCGTTATCGACTGTTTCTTTTGTCAGTAGGAATCACAAACCATTATCAAAAATATCAATGGTGAAGGCTGAATTTAGAAATCATTGCTAATTGGTTTGAATGAAACCATTATATTTTTATTAATTGATTATGTAATTTTCATTGTTCAACAAACTTTAAGTTTAAATGTGTCTATTCAGAAACATTACTACTTCTATGATAACTCTCACCGCAACACTCCAAATGTTTGCGCGTCCCTGCCCCTCTCGTCAATGGGTTTTGATTGAACTGTAGTTGTATGTATCTACGTATTTAGAGGTAGAATATAATTGAATAAGCGACATATGGTGAAATGATTTTAAGCAGTCCCTGCTTTATTAAAACGAACAACATTTTTGATACTTATTATAACTGTATGCATATCAATTCAATCTGTTGTTTATGTGATCGGCCGAAATGGTAAAAATCTGGAATATTGTCGATATTTAAGAATACTTTATTATCAAGAAAAATTATATTAGTAATTTTATTGTTTAACCATATTGTATTGATGTAGTTCCGCTAATATTCTAATGAAATTTGATCGCTAAATGTTTCATTTTTTTGCAGATGGTATTTCCGCAAAATAAAACGAATTGAAGCTGAAAAGAAACTACTCTTACCCGAAAATGACCATGGCGCTTTCCTTATCAGGGATTCCGAAAGTCGACACAATGACTATTCGTTGTCAGGTATGTAAAAGATATAAATTACTAGTTAGTAATCAAACTCAATAGTAGCACCAAATGATATGTAGAAACGTGCGCATGACTACGCATGTACTTACGTAGTGATTTTTATTTAATTGTTAATTGAAGGGTACATTACCGTTTTTTAGTATCAGGCGTGCGATTTCAACTACTTAATAACGAAAGGGCCACACACTATGTAGTTTTATATTACACCTTAGGAAATTCACCGCTTAAAAATGAGATAAAAATCATCGCGAGCCGGCAAAAACATAGCGGTTAAAGCTTTTGACTTTGAGATTTTGCTACCAAAGGTACTTGGATTCGATTCCCTACTTGGGTATCACTTACTTTGAGTATTAGATGGGATAGCGCCGCTAGCATATCAGGCTGGTAGTTAGTACCTAGTAGTGATATAAGCGAAAAATAACTGCCATGATTAATTTTAAATAAAATAAAAGTCACTACTTATTGGTGCCATTTCAAAACAAGTACATACTTTCTATTTTACAGACCCCAACTAACCAATACCGCAATTTAGCAAAAAATTGTTTTCTTTGATTGTAATAAGAGCTACCAACTTCAGAAATATAAGATTTAAATTAAGTTCTACTCTCTCGTACAAAGTTAATAGACGTGTTGGCGTAATGAAAAAAAAGCATATAGAGGGTTGTTATTGTTTCTATTGAACGAGATCTAGGACGCGGTTTCCAAGCATCTCTACACTCAGGCCATATTGGGTCTATTGTACACCCCAACTATGAATTTTGCCTATCTGTGGCACTGATTTTTAGCGTGTCACACATTACAGTGACTTCTGACTTTCAGAGTTTTCCCCGCTATAAAAATCTCCTGACATCGGCCGAAATTGAACCTGCTTCCTTTGGAGCTTCTAGGCAAATACGATGACCACCAGACAACCGAGATCAGGAAGTTTACATAATCGTGGGTCCGAAAATACTAAAAATATGCTCTCTGTCCACCGAAAGCATTTTTAATATTTTATGTTTGTAAAAACATAAAACGCACGAGCTCTTTTCTCATATACTACAAACATTTTCTTTTCCGAACTACGTATTAAAACCTAATTTTCTAGCAAAATGCACGTATCAAACGTCATTTCAGATTACATTTGCTACACAAAATATTACGTTACTCTGTATATTCACAGATCCCTTTTTACGGAAATAGATGTTTATAAAAATTGCTACAAATGAAATGAATTATACTCATTACCTAACATCACGTTATTATACAGGATGATCAACCAAGTTTGATATAAAACTTGGCCATGGAAATCAAAACGTGTGTTTTTACTTAAGCTATTCAATTTATAATATTTACTACAATTATTAGATGGTGATGTTTTTAATATAGAATAAAAAATATAGGTTACGGTTTTCCTGTAAGTATCTTAAAGTATGATAAAATATGATGTTTGAATTGCTCGACAAGTTCTTTTAAAATGTGTAATACGGCAGCACAAGTTGCCTTAACGGGGGGGGGGGTCTAGCTGTCAATACAGTAGAGTTTTTGTGCCATATCTAAAAAAACCATATGTAACTTAGTCTCTAAAACGACGGCAGGAAGCACGCGTCTCATACAATTTTCACCACAAGAAAAACGTATAGTTTCTAGAAAAACAAGAATTCTTACGTTTTCGGGGAGGTGAATAAATATTAAAAAGTTACGTTAAAAGTCAGTTATAAAAGGATAGTCCAATACTGGAAAGTATTCACCTTATATTCTTTTTAAACTTGTTATTGTGGTATATAAACTACTTTTTATTATGTATTAGAAGCAGATTTTATTTTAAAAGTGGTACCTTTAATGTGTATTTTAAAATTTATTCTGTTATAGTTTTAAAGACAATTTGTTATTTAGATGAAATATTGTTATTTAGGCATTCACCAGATGCGATAGGCTTTAAGTAACTTTAAGGTGATTGTAGTCGCTAGGGATTTTAAGTTATGAATTCATAAATGAATATATTGTGCTCTAGATTTAAAATAGCTGTATCAACTGCACTATACTATAATAGTTATTGATCATTGTAGTGTTATAATCTGTATTTTTTTTCAGTAAAAGCATACGTTTTGTTTTCCACAACCAGCTCGTATTGAAAATTTAATTGACCATATAGTTACGTTACAAATATGTTTGTTTTCGTACAGGCTGGATCAAAAGTTACTACCCGTTGCATGATGAACTAAGACTTTATTATTGTTATTAAGTATTCAGTATATAATTACTTATAAATTTCTTTTGATGATGATCTACCGGATTTACGGCAGTCTACGAGGATTGTTCGATAACTACGTGGCCTAACACAGAGATGGCGCGATTTCGGAGGAATCTTCTTTACCATTCTGTGGAACTATCCTTTATTAGATTAAATATGACAGTACAGAACGATCTGGCAATTAGTCTGTTTTTGACAGTACGCCAAAGTGAACGTCTCGTGTGATTTTGTAAACAATGGAAAAAACCGAGTTAAGAGCAGTGATAAAGTACTTTCATTTGAAAGGCTTAACACCAACCGAAATCAAAGCAGAGCTGGATTCAACACTATTGGAATCCGCTCCTTCGTTTTCAATGGTTAAAAACTGGGTTGCCGAATTTAAGCGTGGTCGTGTGAGCATAAATGATGAACCCCGTAGTGGACGTCCAAAAACGGCTACTGCCGGATATGATTGAAAAAGTCCGCCGTATCGTATTGGATGACCGTCGAGTAAAAGTGCGCGAGATAGCAGACATAGTGTATATCTCAAATGACAGTGTGTCCAGAATTTTAACTGAAGAATTGGAAATGAAAAAATACTCCGCGCGTTGGGTGCCGCGGTTGCTCACATCGGAGCAAAAATTGAATCGTTTGTGTTTGTCGCGACCTTTTGGCACGTTTTCGCCACAATCCAAAGGATTTTTGCGCCGTTTCATAACCGTCGATGAAACTTGGGTCCACATTATACTCCCGAAACCAAAGAAAAGTGCAAACAATGGTCACACAAAGGTTCTCCGCCACCAAATAAAGCAAAACGGTTTTGTCAGCAGGAAAGGTTATGGCAACCATATTTTGGGATTCTCATGGAATTATCTTGGTCGACTACTTAGAAAGGGGGAAAACAGTAAATTGCGAGTATTATGCCAATTTGTTGCAACAACTTAGCGACAAAATCAAAGGTAAACGGCCTCATTTGGTAAAGAAGAAAATGCTTTTACATCAAGATAACGCACCTGCCCACAACTCTGCGATTGCAATGGCCAAAATTCATGAATTGAGATTTGAATTAGTGCCCCATTCGCCATATTCC
Organism: Limonius californicus; assembly: GCA_014611495.1. Taxonomy (NCBI): domain Eukaryota; kingdom Metazoa; phylum Arthropoda; class Insecta; order Coleoptera; family Elateridae; genus Limonius; species Limonius californicus. Next base: position 28,600 of record JABXWE010007633.1, read on the forward strand.
CCAGATTTGGCTCCCAGCGATTATCATCTCTTTCCAAACCTGAAAAAATGGCTCGGCGGTAAGAGATATTCGTCTAATTCTGAGGTAATCGCTGCTGTAAATAGCTATTTCGAGGACTTGGATTCATCGACCTACAATGAAGGCATTGCTAATTTGGAATATCGTTGGAATAAGTGTGTTGAGCGAAAAGGAAATATTGAAAAATAAAATGTTTTTTGTCGAAAAACACATGCGTTTTCTTTGTTAGGACACGTAGTTATCGAACCATCCTCGTATTACAGAACCATTTTGCTCTAATCTGTTGCGTAAATTAGTTGATCGCTTTACACATTGACGGAACATTATTAAAGCGATAATTCCATTCCTCAGTTATTGCACTAAAAGCACCCCTGTACCAGGTTTTTAAAGTAAAAATTCTTTCTTGTTTAGTAAACATTATGAGGCTAGCAGTGCACTCTAGCGATTACTTTACTATCAGATGTAAACAAGTGGGAAGTTTCAAATCTATAAGGCAATTGAAAACAACGTTGCCTTAGCGAAATTACAATACAATAAGTGATTTTCGATCTACCCTGTATTTTATTCATTCTGAAATTGGAAATTAACATTATTTTATATTAATCATAATTATCCGCATTCCGGAATTTATATTAAAATTGATAAATACTAATACAATTATCTGTCTCGGAGTTAATATCCAAAAACAATACGTTATTTTATAAATAAAACAGAAATTTTCTTCTGGTGAATAAAGTAATCGTTATCATCGCAGTGTTATTCGAAAGTAAAACGAATATGTAATACACGCTTTATGTGCTCTTCAATGTCACTATCACCTACGAATTGTCACATGAGCTGTTACTTATAGTTAAATATCTACAAGTCAATGATTAGGAATATGGTTTTAGAAATTGCATTTTGAGAAATGGACCATAATTAGTAAATGGCTGTAGTGGGTATTTGATTTTATTAACTACATACAAAAAATGTAATAATGGTTTTTAGTTATAATTCTTTTTTGTAATATATGCTTCTCCTTCTCCGACATTATTTCCTCTTAGGAGTTCGCCATTTTTTCCCTTCACAGCTCTCTGTTGTCCCAGTCCCCTTGTTGTAATCCCTTTTCTTCCAATCCTCCACAGATATATCTCTTCCATGTCAACGCTGCTGTGCCTCCTTTTCTGCTGCCTGTCGGTTCCCACTGGAGTATTCTTCTGGGCCATCTGTTTTTTTTAGCATCCCATACACATGACCATACCATTGCGGAGCTCTATTTTCCAGGATACTGTTGACTGTTTTTGTAATACCTATTCTATCCTATATCACTTCGTTCCGCTTCTCTGGTAAGTCTTGTATATCAGCATCATTAGCAGTCTTTTCGTCCCACTGCTGAGCATCGGCCTCTTCTCTGCCATGTGTTTCTCCTCAGCGCTAAGGCAGAAACACGGGGGACCTACAGTTTAACGTCGAATCCGAACGACAAATTCCAGAGAAGGTTTTTAGCATTAGGGCTGGAGTTTACATCTCGAAATATGCTTCACTTTATGCACACTCTGTTCCATTTTTTGAAATGGAATTTTAACATAGGAAACAAGGGCAATTTTTTTCTATTTATTTATGCTTTTGTCTATCTACTGACAGCGATTTTTTTAAATTTGAAAATAATTACCATTCAGCATTACAAGACATTCAACTGTATTTTAATTTAAAAGTTTCAAATAGTATTTACAAAAATATGAATATCGAAAAAATCTCCACGTTAGTAAATAGATATAACCACTCTCCTTCAAATGCCGCATTAACATTTATTATCAAATTTTAATCATTTCAGAAATAATGGAAATAAAATTTTAGAAAATTCGATATATGTATTTCAACATTTCTAATTTGCGTGTAGGCAACACAAATAGCAAGTACACATGCAGGTACTAAAAGGTAGTTATTCAATCCAAAATAAATCCATAAAACAATAATTACAATAATTAAGCATAGACTACACACATACACACATAAAGATATACTAATTAAACTTTAAAAAGTTTTATTATTATTATTATTATTATTATTATTATTATTATTATTATTACAATGGTTGAAATAAAAGATCTAAATAACATAGTCTTGTAAACCCCGTAAAATTGGGAACAATTAAATGTAGATATCGCTTCCATAAAGGTTTCGTTGTGCTGCAAGAATTGTCTGCATAAGCATTCGGTTGTTTAAGGCAGTGACGTGGGTACCAGGAGATTGGAAGGCTATGCAGAAGACATGGTCTGGGCCGAAAACGCAAAACAACCCTTTGGCAAGACCGATTTATTGTCAGTTGTGCTCTACATACAAGGTGGTCCATGGTAACGGGAGATTTTGAAAACATTATTATTTTGAAACTATGCATAGGTTGCTATGTATTTCTTTGTCAAATAATTTGACATTTTATGTCATTCAGTAATCATGGAATGGTGGTCCGGTGAGCAACGTTCTTTTGTAATCAAAGCGTATTACAAAAATAATGACTCTGTGGTCACATCACAGCGGGAATTTCGGATTTTTTTCAATATTCCTCGTCACGAGAGTTCCATCTGGTCATGCCATAAAAGAGTGGGTTCGTAAATTTGAAGAAAGCGGATCAGCGAACAATGTCAAACGCACGGAACCAAACAGAAGTGTCAGAACTTTGGATAACATTGATCGAGTTAGAGCAGCTATACAACGCAGTCCGAAACGTTCCAGTCGAAAACGTAGTCAGGCAATTGGCTTAGCTAGGACGACTTTTCTCCGAATTTTACATAAGGATCTCCATTTCCATCCTTCCAAGATCCAGATTGTTCAAACACCGAAGCCAACAGATCTGCCTCGTCGCCTGCATTTTGCTGAAAGGATGTTACAACAAGAAATTGATGTTCATAATTTATGGATGTCTGATGAAGCGCATTTCCATTTATCAGGCTATATCAATGAGCAAAACAGCCGTTATTGGTCTTTGGAAAATCCAAAGGAACTTCACCAACAACCATTACACAGTCCGAAGGTAACGGTATGGTGTGCAATGTCCTCTATGGGAATTATTGGTCCCTACTTTTTTGAGGATCAGAATGAAAATGCTGTAATAGTCAATTCTGCACGCTATGCTGAGATGATAAACCAGTTTCTGACACAGCAATTGAACCTGCTTCCACAGAACAACCAGAATACATGGTTCCAGCAAGACGGTGCTACTGCACATACCGCACGGGTATCAATGACTGCTGTGCGAAGACTGTTTCCAGATCGCGTTATTTCTAAACACGGGGACATTCAGTGGCCTCCAAGATCGCCAGACCTAACGGCGTGCGATTACTTTTTGTGGGGCTATCTCAAAAGCAAGGTTTTTATTGATAAACCACAAGATATTCCGGAGCTGAAAAGAAAAATTATTCACGAAATTGCCAACATTCCGTTAGATATGTTGCGGCGTGTTATGCAGAATTTCAACGTCCGACTATAGAAAGAAGAGGAGGCCATTTTCCCGGCATAATTTTTAAGAAATAAAAATGGCCAATATTTGTGTTTTTACTGGTAAGTACAGTTGCTTTTAGAATCTCCCGCTACCATGGACCACCTTGTAGATGCACTTCTACGGCAAGATACTTCAAAACGACTTTCGGAGGGCTGCTGGAATCTAAATTTCATATCAAACACGAGAATTACATTCTCGGAATATCGTGTTGTTTTAACATTCGGGGCAACAGCAAACCGCGTTTAACTCGGGGGCATAGAAGAGAAAGATTAATAACGTTCCTTTTAGAGCATATTAACCAGGATATGAACTAATGGTAATCTGTCTTTACGGGTGAGTCTAGTTTTCGTCTTCCTCGTTGTAATGGTAGAGTTAGACTGAGGACTCTTCGTTGGGAGCGTTATGGTGAAGAGGTTGTTGGCAAGCATAGGTCTACAACTGAACTTATTACGTAGCAGTTCCTTTTTCTTCTTCGAGTGCTTTATCTTTTACGAGACAGCGATGTTCTCTCATATGGCTGTGTTACGTGTTTAAAGTGCCACAGACATAGAGGACCTAAGCTTAACGTGGGCTCCGACCATGGGAAGTGTAAAAACTTTTACTCCAGAGAAGATTTACTAGGCAGAATACCTCGCTGGTTTGCCATTGCCTTGCGAGGGAGCACGGCCATTAAAAATCCGATGTTCCGGTACTAGGAATTGAACCCAGAACCTTCAGCGCAGAAGTTGAATGCGCTAACCTGTAGCACACGGTCGCAGGAAGAGATAAACGCTATGAGGTATATAGAAGAAATTCTTGCAGAACATGTGAAACTTGCACCCATAGGTATGGGACCTGGATTCCTCTTTCAGCCACTAAGCTGCAGTCAGCTGATGAGCAGTGGTATAGGATTTGTTGTCAAGTTGGAGTACTTATTCACTCAGCGGGAATTTCTCGTGTAACGCCACTGAATTCTAACTTCAAAAATCTGAACATGAATTAGTCTGGACGTTTCAGCGCATTGTGTACTTCTTCAACATACAATAAGTGGAATTTATATTTGTAACAACTATAATTGCTGTTGTTTGTTGTAGGAGACCTTACAGTTACGAATTACCTCATTTTATGCTCGTTTATTAATAACCATAAAATCTCTTGCCACTTTTAATATTGGTTTATTAATTTATTGAGCAGTGTAGATTATGTTGTCTGTTATACGTAAGCTGGTAAGCCTTTTTCAAGTTTTTATACAAGTTTTGATAAAATTACAAATAAGTACATATTAATATTTACAGTTATTAAATTGATCCCGTTTTGTAATGCAATTTTAATTTTGAATTATCTTCAATTTTGTAAAAAACACAGTATCTTGAATTGCATTATCTTATCACTGATGACATTCATGCTATAAAGAATAATATCAGTGTGTCGAAATAATGAAGTATATCAACGTATTATAGCATTATCCAGAAAAAATTAACTACAACGTGATTGTGTTATTGATCGACATTGGATAAGTTTAAAAGCATATTAAATTTAAATACAGTCACACTTTTGATAGTAACAGCCAGAAGAACAATTAATTCGAAATACATTTCCATATATCTAAGCATGCCTCCATTATAAAAGGTTACAGTTTTCAGGTTAATAATACAAAACTAGGCTATATGGATTAGTTAAATACGTTGCAGGAGATTTTGCATGGAAAATGGAAATAGTTAACGGAGATATTTTCTGCTTAATAAACTGTAAACGATGGAATTAATTGTTCTTTCCTGGCTGCTTAACTTTAGTTTGGTATTGAGTAATGCAGTAAAAAGAATTTTGCATAGAATATTAATAAATTACTATTAAATAATAAATCAATATTAATTCCGAATTTTGAAGATACTCTCTTTACGTTAATGTATTTTGTAAGTAATGGCAGCATTAATATAAACTAACGGTTTTCGAAATGAATTAAGGTTAAGGATACCGGTGGTGAATATTATTAACGTAAACGCTTGTGGCAGCTCTATACTCAACCCACTTCCGTTCGCAGTAATGTAGATTCCTCAGTCGGTTGCCAATTAACCGTTAAAAGTATTGATGAGCAATAATTATAATCTTATTTATTGTAGTTTAGCGTTAGTTGCCCTAATTAAATACACACAGTGCTTGTAATAAAATATTTAATGATAACCGAATATAGCAACGGCAACGCAAAATAATAATAACGAAATATGCACAACTTGAATTGGAACTAGAATACCATCTTCGTAATAGGGCCGGTGGAAGAGTGGTGGTCTTGGTATTGTTGGGACACGCTTCTAAACCCTTCTTTCATTCCTAGCGGACGTAACATCTTGGAGAAAGCAGATTCTATTGTTCATACCGCTGGGAAAACCAGGTTGGTATAGTAACGCATTCCGTTGGCCCGTGGAATTTATAGACACGGTGGCATTCTTGGAACCTACCGCTACAGTAGCATAGTTGTGTACATGTTTAAACAGAAAACATTTATAAAATAATGCTTCTATGGCAAAGGAACCAGGTTTAATGGAGTTTTCAGATATTCAGCACAAATCTGCTTTGTAGAATATCATCCCAAATCTCCAAATGCTTGTACTGACTGTAAATAATGCAAAGAAACTCTAAATGGTCCGTAAAACTATTGCGTGAGACAGGGAGTTATTAGAACAAAGCACTACGAAAACTATCGATATTGCTAGAGAATATGCTCGGAAAACCTCCATTTGTGTTTATTTTGGCATAATAAATACCTCTTCCAGTAGGTATGGATCACACAGTGTTGGATAATAATATGGTTGCGTTGTTATCGACTCACATTTTATGCAATAACACACTTAAAAGAAGATAGCGGGAAGGTCTAAAATCTCTCATAAGAAATTATTTTCTATTATATTGAAGGGTGAAAGTAAGCTGGCCGGAACTCTCCGGAATACAGTTCCGGTAAAATATGAGGAAACGGAACTGATTTCCGGTTTAAAATCACCAGGCAACAAAGATAAATGGTAGTTTATTTGTCGTAAAGAAACCACAACAAAAAAAATGAAACCAAATTAATTTCTCATTGAAATCTGTGCTGCTTATATATCCTTCCGACGATGCATAGTGGGCGGTGGGAGGTAGGAGTACAGTAAACATCGTCCGTTACGCACGGCGCCGACGTGTACCTCACAAGCTTGTTATGTTTGGTTCTTTTTTTTTAAAGCTCTCGACTATTTGCGGTTCAGTAATACATTTTCTCTATTTTCACGTTTGATTATATTTGTGTTATGTAATAACAAGTGTCCAGTTTATAAGTAATGTTATGTCCATATGTCAACAAGGCTTGTGTTGTGCATCACGTGTTCTTCAGCTTGGTGTGCCAACAAAGCAGAAGCATACCTCAAATCTTTATGTTGAACTAAGAATACGAGCATTTGTTTCTGCTTCCGTTTTTTTCTGCTCTGTCAGCGCTTCTTACTCTTTCTCACTTGTTTTTCGGTGCACATTAAACAGAGAAAGAAAAGATGTTGGAGTTGAAAACCGCGCAGGTTCAATTTGTACACCGCGCTAAATGTTGATGTCAGCTGCACGAGCTTAATTAGGCTCGTGTATTACATGACTTGTTCAGCTTTATATACCTTCTTTTTCAACCATAATCCATCCTCTCCTGGATGAAGGTCTTTTCCAAAATTTTCCAGTGTACCCTGTCCTGAGCGACTTTTACCCAATTTCTCCCTGCCGTGGTTCGAATATCATCTACCCATCTCTTCTGGGGTCTTCCCACACTACGTTTTGTTTCTCTCGGGCGCCACGCTATAGTCTTATATGACCACCTGTTGTGTTGTTGCCTGGCTACCTGTCCTGCCCGGCGCCATTTCATCATCGCATATTCTTCAATGACATCTCTCATTTTCGTCTGTCTTCTGATTTCTTCATTTCTAATTTTCTGTCTTAGGGATATACCAAGCATTGAACGTTCCATTGTAGGTTTGTTTGCTGATGTTTTTGTCAATGATATGGTTTCCAATTCGTAGCTAGTGACTGGGAGCATACATGTATTGTACATTCTCCTTTTCAGATTTATCGGTATATCTTCATTCTTAAAGGTGTACTGTAACTTCCCAAAGGCTGCCCATGAAAGACGGATTCGTCTTTTAGTTTCCGCATCCTGGTTTTCTTTTCCTAATTTAAAGGTATGGCCCAAATAAATGTACTCATTGACGTTTTCAATATGATGACCTTCCAAGGAAAGTTGTACATGTTCTTGACTCATCATTTTCGTTTTATTTGTTTGGACGTTGTATTCGGTACACTTTTCTATACGCGTTTTTACAGTGTAGAGGTGGGCTATTGTAATATACCCCTTTCTGAAGCCAGCCTGCTCTACAGGTTGGTAGAAATCAAGCTTTGCAGTCAAACGGTTATAGTCAATATCTAAGTAAGTACTGTGTCAGTGTTATATTCACTCTGAAGATGCAAGCTGCAATGTCTTGCGAAACGTTAGTGTGTATGGGTTCACAAACAGCTAACAGGCATAAGCCGATTAAGTATTATTGTCCTGGCAAACAAAATACATCAAGATCAAATCCTTGTCCGCCCCAAGGTTTGATTAATAT